>JXOV01003374.1:1354-18502 GCA_001014945.1 Clogmia albipunctata
TGAGTCAGTAGATAGCTTCCGCTACTTGGGAGTTAGGTTCGATAAATTCAAGGACTCCGAAGAGGCTGTTATGGACAGGATACAGGCTGCAAATCGCGCTTACTTTGCCAACCTGAACCTATTTAGATATCGGCTTTTGTCCAGAACGGTAAAGCTGAGGCTTTATAAAACAATTATCAGTCCTTACATTCGGATGCGAGTTATGAACACTAAAAGACAATACAATAAGGCAACTACATGTTTTTGAAAGAAAAATGTTAAGAAAAATCTATAGTCCCCTGCAGATGGACGGCGGGGAATATAGAATTAGGTTCAACTGTGAACTGGAGGAGTTAATTGGTGGCCTGAACGTCGTCAGGTTTGTGAAGTCACAGCGAATAAGGTGGCTTGGACATGTCCTGCGAATGCCTGAAACCCGAACCCTTCGGAAGATTTTTGACACTCTTCCGGAGGGAAAAGAAGGAGAAGACAACCACGAAGGCGTTGGTTGGATGCTGTCGAGGAGGACCTTCAAGTGATGGGAGTTAGCGGGTACCGAACAGCTGCCCGAGATAGGGACCTGTGGCGAGGCATATGTCTTGATGCGTTGGCTCACACCGAGCTGTAGGCAGAAGAAGAAGAAAGTTAATAAAATCCTTTTCCTTAGCAAAGAAACCATTAAATTGAAATACTTTATCAATAGCAACAAGTTAGTTAGGGCAAGAAAATTCTTCTCATATTTCTCTAAAAAGCTTTATTAAAACTGATATAAGAAATTAAATCGAACGAAAATAAGTTAAAATACATATTTAAATTATATGGAATAAAAATTAAGGACAATTCTTAAATAATCTTAAATTTATAAAAAATATCCGCCACTAAAAGTGGTCTTAGGTTAAATGAATATTGTTAGTAAGGACAAATTGAATTTTCAACCTCTTGACAGCCACCTATTTACTGATGATTTATTTGTATTTATAACTTGAATAACTGTATCACATTTTGAAAGACACAATTGTGTGTTTGCCAATTTTTAGACATTTTGACAAATCGTACCTAGATCGATGACGTAATCCATCTTGTGATGTCAGGCCGACGACCAACAGCGGTTTTCAATTTGAATTGCCTTTTAAATTGTTTCACCGTTTTTATCGCATATTGTTTTGGAATTGCGCAATAAAAAAGCATTAATAAATTGAATCCGGTCTCGGGGAGGGAAAAAATTGAAAAGGTCATCCCTCGTGGACCCCATGATTAAGCGAAATCCTTTTATAAGGGTGGAATTGGCGCGGAATTATTCCGGCTAATTTTTTCACGAAAAATTTCTCATCAGATTTAATTGAAGGACTTTTTCTGGTTAAAAAATTAAAAGCGCGGTTATTGAACTTTAATGTGAGGTAAAGAAATTTTTGCAAGTTTGAAATAAAATTCAAATCACAAATTCATTTGAAATTTTATCAGAAAGGAATGGAAATATCAGTTTAATTCAACAAAAAATATTATTTAGTAAAATATGATATTGAAACACATCAGAGTAAATGTCCTTTTTATAAAAATACAATAAAGTTTTGTACTTTTTCATTTGAAAAATTTATATATGAAAGATTGCTTTATGCAAAATATTAAAAATAAACCTCGGGTTATTGCCCTTTACTTTCCACCACCCCAAAATAGGTGCTTTTACACCTTTAAGGAGGGTATTGAAAATCGATTTTTCATCATTGTCTGCTGATGAGGAATAGTAATAGAACAGAAAAGGTATTAAAAGGGTGGGAATTTCATGACTTTTGATTAAAACCAGAAATCGATTTCATGTTTTGTGCCAAAATTTGTCTCCTCGCAAAGAGAAATCGAAATGATTAACTCAAATAGCTGATCAATCAAAGTCAAACTTTTATCTTTGCTCTCGATTTCGAAAAGGGTTTTTTCCTTTCCACTAACAGCCTTTCATTCACCCTGATCATGTTTCCCTGTCTCTCTCTCTCCCTCCACCCTCGTCACTTGACTCTTGTGGCTGCTGCCACAAACATAAACAATAAACATTGTGTAATGTTATGGCCCCGATTTGCGAACGAACCAACTACGTGCAGCAATTCAAGGATAATGTAATCCAGTTAAAGGGGATAATGTATTCAACGATTGATCATAAATCCGTTTATGACCCGATTTGGAGGAGAAGCCTGTTGCTCTTCTCGTTCCAATAGGACAACCACACGTGCTGACTTTACGATTCTATTTTAAATACTACTTTAGGGTGACTATATCTGTTAGTTTTGTGAGACTTCATTTTATTTAAAACTTTAAATTTTTTATATATTTTATAAATTGTTAAGGTATCATTTTTTATTTAAGTTTGTTGAATTATTTTTTCGTCAATTTGGAATTTTTAATTTATTTATGAATTTCTGTATATTTTTTATTGAAACACCTTAAAATTCCTTATTAATATCTATTAGACTGCCAAACGGATCTAAAATCAAGAGTATAATTTTTTTTTAATTTTCGTATTTTAGCAACGAATTTTTCAAAACGATCTTCTTTTTATAAACAGATTTAAAACCTTTCTGAAGAGATAAGAAGAGAAAAAAATGAGATAAAGAAATTCACTAGTTTGATATGCTTTTCACGTTAATCACGTAGAAAGAAGACTTTATTTATTTTAAATGGAAAGGCTGGAGCATGAGTAAATTTTATATTGACATTGTTCTCTAATCCAGATATGCTGCTTCCTAGCAAATTTTACGACTAAATATTGTTTTTTTATTATTAATTTTTCAATCCTAATGTTCTAGTCATTCGCTTTGTTCTTTAATTACTTTTATTCTTTCTAAATAAGTTCCTATATTTACATTCAACCATCACTGTCTTATAGACAAAAGTTGTCTTAATTCAACATTTGTTATATATATAAATAAATAAATCAGAAATATTACCGTTAAAACTAATATTAGAAATCATGTTTTAACAAATGTTATTTGAAAAAAATTCACACTTTTAAAAGTTATTTTAATATAATGTCATTAATTTATGCAAAATACAAACTTCATACAATCAAAATTATTTTATCATTCGTTTCTATATTTCGGTGATACCCACTTTTTGAGTTAACTTTAAATGTGTTAACCCTAGTTTCGACTTTCTTCTGTCCCAAAATAGCAGCGAATTTTGCTGATTGTCGGCGAGACAAAATTTATAGACTCGAAACACTTAATAGCTCAGACATATATCGATATACATGCTGCTTACAACAATGTATCTCCCGGTTTGGTGTGGGTTTTGAGACTTAGAACAATGGGGGCAATTTTCTGCCATAAATAATACCACATTAGACAAATTACCGTGTTAACAATTTTACTTGTGGGTTCTCGTTGACGACGACAAAAGAACGGCAGTTTCAATGACAAATGGAGATTAAGATTTTCACGGAAAATTCTTAGTTTTGGATTAGTTTTTGCAAAATATATTGAGTAAATTTTTAAACGATTTGTCTTTAAAGTTAAATATGAAGTACATACTTTAGCACACTTATGGAATTGAATAATTTGCTCAATTGTACTATATACTTGTTTGATTTCAAAATTATGTTTAAATATTTTATTAAGTTTATAGTGTTTAGGACTCTGAACCAACAGTTCAAAGTCTATACGATGTATATATCATTTGGTGGGAATTTAATAATATTTCTAATATAATCATCAATCGGCTCTATCATTTGTTTCATAGCATAATTATGCTGAAAGTTTTGATTAAGTACATAATTCTTAGGATTAGTAAGAAGTCGTTCAATGTCAAAACGATGTCTGGACAATTTGTTGGGAATTTAAATAAAATACTATGGTTTGCTGTTACCCAATGGCTTTGTGTAACCATATACAGCTTAAAAACCCTCTATATAAAAAATATTATCTCCATTTTTGATTATTTTTTATATTATCAAGTATAATATTTCGGACTGTCAATCTACCCCCATCAAAAGATTGCTTCGTAAATACCCCAAAGAGGAAATAAAGTCGTTGATGATGCTGTCCAATGTGCAGTTTGTGTTTGCAAATATTTTTTGACATACAATAGTAATTTGTCAAGAGTAATATTATGTATAAATTTGGAGTTCCTGCGACCGATATCTGGTTTCAAAGATATAAAGCAATTGGGATCGCGTTTAATAGCTCTAACTCGAGAAGTATCAGTATAAAAACCTTAATTGATTATATTTCATAATATCGAGAATAAATATAAAAAATTGTATTTGTAGACATTTGATTGCAATTTTTATAACTTCAAAGGACTAAAATACATACTAATGGAAACTGTTGGGAAGTTATTTTAAAACAATTCATTTCTTTTTTAGCCCTTCATTGTTCCAAGTTTAGAATCTATTTTTAGATCTAAGTACAACTTAAAAATATTGTCCACAAACTCAAAAATTGTATTTAATAAAAAAAAATAGAAGAAATGTCTTGAAGTATCGAAAAATCAAAGTTGAACTGTTCCTCTTTTAAAGAGCGGATTTCAGTTAATAATTCAAACCAAAACATAAATTTGAATATCACTTATTCTTTTTTTAAAAAAAATTAAGATCCAAGGAAAAAATTGTTCATTGCGGAAACACCTTTCAATTATCGACCTGTCCGACAAAAGAGTCAGTGCCTCGAGAATTTGTGTTTACAGCAGTTCTAAAATTAATCGCTTTAATTTTTCAAGACCACAAGCAAGAGAGCTCAAGAACTGAATCGTCAAAGAACTGAGAAGACCTAGAGAAGGATGAGGAGGAAGAGGGAGAAAAAGTGACGGCGAGGTTCAGAGGAGCAGCGGAATCGTATTTTGACAAATGAAGCCAAATAACAGGGTGAGCAGGACGCTCTCGTCCGTCAGTCGCTCGTCAACTGGTCCCGAATAATTAATGAGCGACCGACGATCCATCCGATCGACCAGCACCGGCTCAATTTCGAGGTTTGATAAGAATTTCACCGCTCGCTCGCTCGCTCTTCGGTCCTCCACTGTTTTGTAATTTCGATTATTGGCGCCAAGCCGAAAATCCAAATTTCAAGGTTGTAACTATGGTCAATAATTTGATTAGCCTTGATTAGATTTAATAATGTTGATCAAATTTGTATTTGAAACNTTTGATAAGAATTTCACCGCTCGCTCGCTCGCTCTTCGGTCCTCCACTGTTTTGTAATTTCGATTATTGGCGCCAAGCCGAAAATCCAAATTTCAAGGTTGTAACTATGGTCAATAATTTGATTAGCCTTGATTATCTATGAGAATGTTCAATGAATGGATCTCCAGGCTATAGTTTTTGTTTGGGGGATTTCTTACGATGCTCTTTTGATTAATGGATTTTTTTTTCTATCTGGTTCAACAATTTCAATATTAGAACTACAAATTGTTACACTTAAAAGTATCAAATCCCCAATTTCTTATTCCTTAAAATGAAACTACAAGTTTGTGGTTGAGAATTTACTGAAACTTACAAGAAACACATCCAATGTTTCACACAAAAGTTGCGCATTTTTACTGGACATATGTTTGGGGCGGAGTTTTCTCCGCCAAAAGCTTTTGGGAATTGTTCGAATATATTAGTTTAAAAGTTAGTAATAATTTTTATTTTTAGTCATATAATTAGGTTTATTAATTTTATATGAATGAATTGTACATTACAGGTGATATTTAAATTAAAACAAAGAAACGTAGATAATAATTATTTAAATAACGGGTGGGAAAACTGGACTATAATTAAACATGAGTGTTTAGTTATGTTTTTTCCAATCAGTTTTTTACAGAACTTAATACAATTTTCATATTTATTTGCTATTTATTCGCATTATATGAAGATGAGAATGAGAAGACATCCCGTTACTAAATTATTGTCTAAACTCTAAACTAAATAAATACAATTATGGGAAGTATTTGCCAAGCGAATAAAATTTTCGGTTTCAATTTTTCGAAATATCAAGGAAGTAGAGCACCAGGCACTGTATCACTGATGTATCCGTGGTATCGCTATTGATTTAAACCACATTAAGAAGTAAAAGCATTTAAGAAATATTTTGTATGATTTAATAGGAATTAGTATTGAGAAATGAAAATTGCCAAAATATATATTTTTCTTTGCAACTAAGATGAAAAAATTAAAAATTTAAATTTTTAAATTTTAGAACAAAATATAAATTTTTGCATTTGCATGATTTGTAATTGACTGTGGGTATTGAAAAATGTAAGAGTATAACTAAATACTGTACGATTATGAAGAAGCTTACAGAGGAATCATTGGCTACTACAATGTAAAGTTTAGAATTGTATAATTTAGAAATAAAACAAAAACTAAATCTTGGTAACAGATTTTTAAAAGAAACGTGTAATTTATTAAAGTGTTTTAATTTGAAGTCTATTTTCTAAAGATATGTTTTTCGATTTCAATTATGTCTTCATTTCAATATGTTGCACATTTAAAAATGAACTATGAATAAATGTATAAATATTAATAAATAAGATCAAAATTAAGACCAGATTATTACAGGAATACTAAAATAGCCTAATAACATTTGAGTCTTCTAAATTACTATTATACAATTGCGTTTATCGTCAACTTACAGTTAAAAGAACTACACCTTTATACTATCTGAATAAGAAAACATCTCAATAAAAGGATTAACATCAAAGTTGATTTGTAGTAGATTAATGAAATAAAAACATAGATCAAAGATGATACAACTTATACTTAATACTTCTTTTGTTTGTATTTTAACAGACATTGATTAGAGGTCAAAATAACATAGATGATTTCGTAAAAACAGTTTTTTTATCAAAAGTTCTTACGAGTGTCAATCAATAACTATTTAAAGACTTTAAAGAATATAAATTTACGAGTATTTTTTACCTATAGATTTGTTTTTTTTATAGACCTGTTAATTAAGCAATTTTCATATAAAAAGTATTTGCTATAACAATTTCAACATGAAAACGAAATCGATAACATTTGGTTAAATATTTAATTCTTTTCGAACACAATTATTGATTGATAACAAATTGTCGTAGAGAGGAAATTGCCTAATTGTTTTAATTTTTCATGGACTGGAACTAACGGAAGAGGGAGATTAGCCGCAATTTGAGAAGAATTGAGGTGTTTTGACAAATGAACCCAAATAACAGGGCGAGAAGGAGAGGGCAGACAAATAGACAGACAGACTTCCACTTGTCAGCCTTTCATCAATGCGGAGATGTTTGGATAATAAATGAAGAGCAATTCATTTATCGATTGCAGCCCAATTAGTTTAATTAAAGAAGAATAGACCAGGGAATTTTACTTGAATTTTTATGTTCTTCGGGCCTTTGATTATTGGCGCCACTACAAAATCGGAATTTCAAGGTTATTACCAGGCCAAATTGTCTGACAAGACCCAGACCCATTCTTATAGACTGTTAAGGAAATTGTGAACCCACAAAATGTAGCTGAATTTTTGTCCTTATTAAAAAAAATTTCATATATTTTAATATTTCATATCCATTAATAACATATTAGTATGTTACTAACTGGTAGAATGTCATTTTAAATAGATGTTAATTTAAAAAAACTCTACAGTTAATTTATTTATAGAAGGTTTCAACAAATTTTTATATACTTTAAAACTTTAATTAATATTTAATTTTATCAATTTTTTTTTTAAAATGGGAATCATTATCTTACAAAACCCGCAAGAAGGGTGCCCTTGTCAATTTCATACAAATTAGTAGGATCCCATATAAAAATAAGAACGGTTGTCTAACTTCTTACACTTCTTCTTTTTTAAATGTGTTTGTGACTCTTTCTTCTAAATCAACACGTTAGTCACCTTATGGAAGATTTTAAAACTAATGATTAATATTTCGCAAACAGCGATTTAAAGGGAATTGAATTTTAAATTTAAATTTTTTCCTTAAAATACCATTGAGACAGGATCCGCAAGATGTGTACTCACAATCAATGTGATTCCTTATGCATTGTGTTTTTTAGATAGAGCAGATTGATATTGAAATTTTCAATTACCAATGTTATATCATCATTTTTCGACACTATCATTTTAATAACTTTAAAAGTAGAAGTTTAGTCACGGTACACCGCATTGTAAGGGTGTCAATTTTTTCAAGATTCTCATCCGGATGCAAATATCCATAACATACCTGGATTTTGTATAGTTACTCGTAGCATGCAAATTTGTGAATTAATTCGCAACTATTACATTGGACGAAATTTATTAACTAAATTAATTATTTATATTTAAAATAAATAAGTTTATTTTATTGACAGCAATAAATTTGTTCTCAATTAATATCAGTTTTAAAATAAAATAAAATGAATAAATTTTCAATTTTGTATCCTTTTTCCCTTAGCAATTTGTTCTACGCATAAGAGGCTGGCTAATCCTTTCAATTTTATTATTCTTTATTTTTTGATTAGGTAATATTTTAAAGACTTCTTGTTTAAGTTAAGTTAATAGCAGCCTTAAACAAAACAAATTATAATTCGTAAATTAAATAAAATGTCCAAAAATAATAGCCATTAATATAATTCCCTTCAATTTTAAAGCTTATTTTGATATTATTTCACTTAAAAAGGAGATCAATATTAATACTTTAATTTTATGGGGAAAGTAAATACGAACGTCAGGTCTTAAGGTAAGACTGATATTTTAGAATGTTGTATGATTTGGCAATATTTTTTATCACTAATTTTTCATTTAAATTATACTATATTTAGATATATCCTGAACAGTGTCACAACTGCAAAAACTTGTGTCACAACTGCAAAAACTCTTGTATCCCTAATAATTTAGACAGTCTTTAAATAGAGACTTGACTGGTAAATTGAGATTAATGATTGATTGTGATTATTGCTTGGTTTGGGAATAGAGTTGTCTACCTTGGGCTGCACTGTTTTTCCTGGCGGTTTTCTTCTCCTTCATCCAGGGGTACTCTGGGACGCCCTCCATGCCGCTGTCACTGGGCGAGACGACCATCGGGAAGCCCTGCGGTCCCATTTTCGGGCTCTCCGGGCCGATGTGGGTCAAGAATTCGGCCATCGAGGGCTGACTGTTGATGAAGCCGCTCTCAGTCGTCGGCCCAGAGCCCCCCATCCAGTATCCAGCTGAGGGCGAGCTGCCGGAATCCCGTTTATCACAGTTCACTTGCATTTTCAGCTGTGGATTCAGCAGGGGCGAGGACTCGGACTTGATCGCACCCACGCCGCCACCTCCCAGCTGCGCGTCCAAAGAACTACACACCTCTTGCATTATCGTATTATTTCTCAATCACACACTCACTTATCACTATTCTTCTCTATTTTTCGCACCTATTTTTAAACTATTTTTAATTATAGCTTAGAGACGATTCAATTAGCACTGGATTGATCTGTGGGGGAATAGGGAAATAAGTTTTAGACTTTTATTGAAGTAAGACTTTATGGTACTTTAGATGATTGCAAATCCATTATTTTTTTTGAATAATTATGTTACTTTTCAGATAATTTTACTACGACAATAGTTATTTGTAATACAAGGGCGAAAAAGAAGCCGTTTTTTAACGAGTTAACGAGTGTGAAATACGATCCGTTAGGCGAGTTTTTCATCGATCCAGTGATAAAAAACAGATTTTACACCCGAACAGGACATATATTTCTGCACTTTCCTAAAAAATTCATTAAAATTAATTTTGAAAAAATCAGTTCAATGTTCACTGTTTGAACGATATTTTGACTGTTTTAAGGGTCTGGATTTTTCAGTTTTTTCCTCTAAATGGCACCGAAATTTTGATTTTGAAACAAATTTATTTGAAAATTTATGACTTTTTTTGCACTAGTAAAATAAAAATGTACGTCTGAGTGGTCAAGTGGTTAGCACCCTTGTCTGCCTCCCCGGAGGTCGTGAAATCAAATCCTGGGCGGACAATTTTCAGCGCGAAAAAAAGTTTTTCCATTTGTGTATATCAATAACATTGCGAAATAATATTCATAGCGAATTATAAATAAGTAATTTCGCAAAAATATAAATAAAATGGGCGGATTGACTGGATCCGTTTACAACTGGTCTAGGTGCTATTAATTGACTACTAATACACTGAAATTAAATAGTCACGAAAAGTCTAACACCCGTTGGTTGAGGTTGAGACTACCCAAAGTTCCGTACTGGAATGTAGTGGGAAAATATTATTTTATATTATTATAAAATAAAAATTTGACATTTTGACTCTGTTCGAAAAAATGAAACATTACGAAACTCAAATGGATAACGAAAAGCGTATGTTTCGATACTAAAGTGCAAAATTTGTATTTTAATATCCAATCGTGATCTCAAGTGCTCCTCAGTTGTGTTTTAAATAATTCAGTTAGAATTACTCTCTGTTTTTTGTTGAAAATTAGTTTTGTAGATCAATTAAATTTAATTTTAAAAGAAATTTGAAGGACTTTAGTATCCTTTTGTTGAAATTAAAAAATTGAAACTATTAAGAATAAAATAATTGGCAGTATTTATTTGTGTCAATTGAATTTAATACAAATGATCTCTAATAATAAGGGTATGTAAAACAATTTAATTATGGAAATAAGAACTAAATCTCTTTAATAAACATTTCTTCTTGTTCTTAGGAACACTCTTTTAAATATAGTTTTTTCTTTAAAACATGATATTAATTTGTATAGGAACACTTCTTCTGGTTTAAATAGTTTTGAAGGCATAAATTGATGTTAATTTTACTTTTGCAATTAAATCCAAGGATATGTTACCCAATAAAAGTCTAAAACATATTACAAATCTAAATAGGATCGATTTGTGATCTCTGATGGGAGATAATCACGAACAAACACACACAAATTCCTCAACACCTTCCTCACATCACTTCAGCACCTTGGCGTCGGGTCAAGCATATTTCATAGCTGTCAAAATACAATTGATTGATAAGCATTCCACCCTTTTAAAACTATATTTATTGCACAGAATGGAAAATTCGGTGTTTGAATATCACTTTTGCACACTCTCTTTCCTTTTATCACATGCCACTTTATCAAGGAGATCCGCACCAAAATGGCATTTTTGGACAACTAATTGCCCACTGGACACTCATTTCAATTTATCGAATAATAATGTGAAATTAATTTTCCCCATTTGTGTATTTGCGAGGCCCGCCGAAAAACATTTAATTGAAATTCCGTGTTTTTCTGCACAACTTTTTCAGCGAGTCGAGGTTTTTCATTTTTCCGCGCGGCGCTTATCAACTTCCACCTCTTCACAGACCAATCACCGAACGCAAACTAAAGCTTGGCAACGCTTGGCAGGTTACCGTGGAGAGGCGTTTCTTCTCTGCGCATTGGGAGGAGTTTCCACTTTATTTCATTTTTATTGTTCTGTTCGTTCTATTCTCTTCTAGTTGTTGTTGCTGCTGTTTTGTCGTTTCATTTTGCTTTGGAGAGCTTTTATTGAATTAAATTGTGTTTATTTCAATATACAAGAAATTTCTTTTTCTTGTTGGAGGATAAATATGGGCAAAAAACAAAGCCAAGAATGCATTCCTCTCTTTAAGCTCATCAAAACTTTGGTAATTGAATTTTCAGACGCAAGAATGTCGTCGTCGGCGTCGTTTTCTGCTGCCGGACTCGTAATTTCTTTTCAAATACTTTCCACTAAACAATTATTTTATTATAAAAATTACATTTATCAACATGATTACACTGCCGTAATTACCGTGTGTTTTTTTCTCTCGTCTTTTCCACACAAACTTCACTTCTTATAACCTGAAATGGAGGGAAATTTATCGACTTTTAGCACGCGATGTCTAAAATTCACATTTGAACTGGAAAAGCTCCACTATCAATATTAAGTTTTATAAGAGCAATTAAATGAGTTACTTTTTGATTTACTAATATCTTTAAGTCTTAAATATAACTATTGAAATTATAACTAAATTGACATAAATAAAGAATATTTGTACTTTAATTTAATTTGTTCAAATCCAAAACGTACATTTTTTATAGAGTTTTGCTCATAACACACTTATTTGTTTCATCTTAGCTTGAACATAGAAACAAAGAAACAAAGAAAAAAGCACAGTTATTTAATTCACTATCACATTTAATACAATAAAAATATTATGATCTAACATATCTTTGAAGGCTTTCATAATTATTGGCAATTTTTCAAATCACAACACAAAGTTTGTTTCAAAAAGCATTATCCTCTCCTTATACTTATTAATAACGATTGATCATTCGAAACAATTTTGGATGCTGATAAGAATTAAATATATTGTGAACCATAATAATTATACTCGTAATGTTTAAATTTTAAGTTTTATTGTTACTTTTTTATTACAAGAATAATATTACATAAAGCAATAATCTTAAAAGAGTTTTACATGCCCGTGATGATTGATAATTCATTCAAATTTAGTGTGAAGTTCTTACTTCATTATCTATTTATCTAAGAACTAAAAAAATAATTTCAATCAATGTCGCTGAACATAATAAGACATGCCAATTGTTGTTGAATACGTCATCGTCGGAATGACAAACTTTTTTTGGGGTTTTTCTAATGAGTTTCATTCAAGAAAATGACTTTAAATTGAGTGAAGAAAAACTTTAAAAGTATTTAAGTACGTGTAATAAGTATCTTAGATAACATTATTGTATGTTAAAATGGTCGGGGTGGCGCAATGGTTAAATCGTTGCACAAAATTCAACTCGAGAAGGCCCCAGTTCGAGCCCTGATCAGACTATATTCTGTTATTAATATTTTTTTAAAGTAAATTTAACTAAGGAAATAACCCGGCCTCAACCGTCGAACAATCAGCATCGTAAATGCTGTTTGTTCGACATAACAGGTTTTCAAAGCTTCGAAGAAATAAACCGGATCTTTCTAGTAATTTGCTGCTGTTCAATGAAAGGATACAGATGAAAGTGTCACGAAAGGGATGGTCTTCTTAGTACTGTTTGTGTTCTGTTTCGGTGGCACAAAACCTATCAATAAATGCTCTCTGTATAGAATCATTTGTTCATGGGGTTAATCACATCATAACAAATAGTGATTCGTAAAAACATATTATTCAATTGTTGATTGTAAACGATTGGCAAATGAATAGATAGGGCATTTGTTGACTTGATTACGTAAAACCAATTGGTTAAACGTAGACCGGCAACGGCTGTTGAGTCGTAGAAGAAGAAAATAGTTAAAAAAAGGAAATGTGGAAATAATTGCAAAAAAATCTCCTTTGTTTGTTCATAAAAAAATAAAGAAATGCTATTTATTTCTTAAAGTTAAGAGTAGAGTCACCAAAATAAATATGTGCTATCAATATTTTGAATCAGACTGACTGAAACGGACCCCACAGAATCTCAAAAGAAAATCCGCACGACCATTATTAATTAACCTTGATTTTAATACAAAATTTGACAGAAAACAACAATTATATTTATTAATCCATGTTGTCATTAGAATTCTACCGTAAATGTATTGGAAAAATATAGAATGTTCTATTTTAATAAAAACAATTTGCTAAAGGAATACTTTGCAAAATGATTGATCTTTCTTAGAGAAGTATCTCAGAGTAACTAAAACCGTAAATTTAAAAACGACAATTGCTTTTGCGATAACTACAAAACTGTTATAGAAAATGATAACAAGTTCTTCGTCACAATCTCGAACTAAATCAAAGAGGAGACCAACTTGTCATTGAGAAGACCTGAACCTATAGTCATTGATTTTATGGTCAAGTGGAATCCCGTTTGCCATTTGAATTTACGATGGGTTATAAAAAGTGTATTGAAAATTCCTTATCGAGGCCATTATTTTCATTGTACGACGACTGTGGATGGGATGATTGACGGAGAAGACCCGGTGACCTCATTACCCATCGCAGCTCCTCTGACACTCGATCTCCAACACCCCTTCCACCTCGCCGGTTGTTTGCCAAAGTGTCCATAAAAATACATCACTAAAAAGTAAACATTTTCATGAAAAATTTCATTAACATTATGGTTTTTTCATTCTGTTGGAAACTCGATATAAAGTGCGAAAAAGAAGAAGACCATTGAAGACCACATTTCCTCATAGTCGTCGTCGTAATTTGAAGGCGTTAAAAGAGTGAGAGAAAGCGAGAGAGAGAGTAGGAGAGGTTCTCTGATAACGAATTAAATTGGGGACACAAGTGATGTCATTTGCCGTGAAACGATACTACTTGGTTCGGTTAGTCTTTTGCAGGAAGAAATTCGCATATTTGTACTTCATAGCCCAGTCATTATTATCAATAATGGGGATAAGAACAAGTTTTAGACTTATTTATGGGATAAGATATTTCTTCTGGTAAATATTGGAAGAAGATATTCATAAGGAATAATTAAAGGTTTTTTCAGTATTTATAATAACTAGTTTCCTAAAGAAATTATAATATTATACACAATTTAGTTCTTGAAAATTTTTATTCATGGCTTTGTAAATATTTAAGAAAAATTATTCTTTTAAAGGTGATTAAGACAGCTTTAGACCAGACTACAACCCATTATCCTATTATCTAATTCCAGCATCCAAAACAAGAGATTACAATGCTATTATTTACAGGGATAATCTGTCTCACTGTAACGTAGAGATAAAAGCTTCAATAGGGGTAGTCGAGCCCGAAGGTTTGGCCGACCACATTCTGTTGTAGAATGGACAACCTCTTGTGAATCATAATGATGACCAAGGTAAAGGGATGGTTCAACAATTATTTTTTAAATGATGGAATCAAAAGTCGATGGGCATTGAGAGAGAATTAATACTTTGATCGTGGTGGCCATTCGTTCCTACCGCGCCACGGTTAGTCTGGTAAGAGAAAAATCTGGCTCACCATAGAAAAGGAAAGATTTTTCAGTTATCTTAATCTCTGTAACAATAATATGTCTAGGTGTAGATTTTTTCATTAGCAATCGTATTGTTGATTAAATTCTTTTATGCATTTTTGTTGCATAAAACTAATACTATGGCACGAGAATTTGTTCTGTCAAACTCGTTTTTTTAGCAAGAGTACTATAATGAATTCTTTAAAGCACGTGTGTTTTTTCTTTATTAATAAAGTGTGACCTCCGTGAAAGAAATTCATCAAATTTATATGGACGACAGTTTTGTTGTATGTGGTTTAACTTTAGTTTGACAGTTTTTAACGGATAATTCTTAAATAAATATGAATCTTTAATAAACCACCTATCGTAAAACTCTTGAATTACGGTCACTTACGGCTATGAGCAAGAGTGAGATGCAAAATATTTCAAATTTGAAATTTAGTTTAAAATATGAATTTTAATTAGAAAGAGGATTTTGTTTAGGTTTTTGTGTTAATTTATTGAAAAGATGCATAAAATTTTGTATAAAACTCGGTCGATAAGCATTATTAAACACTCGGGCTCTTAAAGGCACTCGCTACCCTTGTGTTTAATAATGCCCTATCTTATGGAGCTTGTTGTATAAATAACTATTAATTGGATTTGATTGGTAATGCATTTCAATATAAAACTTGTTCCAACACCCAATATATTTTCCTCATACCATTTTTCAAGAAATTGCGAAGCTGATAGCGACAAATAAAGGCATTTTCAGTTTTGAAAGATAAACAAACGCCTCAGAATGATGGGAAATTATTCAATGAGTGCCTCCTTTGCCGCACTGCTCCATCCAGTATTAATGACAGACCATCTCCTCCACTAACGAATTTTTCATGTCTTTATTATTAGCTGATAACATGAGCAGCGTTTTATGATGGCTTTCATTTAAAAATCGCGCGCACTGATTAAATACAGATAGAACTTTGCTGGTGCTTCTGGGAAGGATGAGGAGAAAGAGGATGAGGAAGGCTATCATTTTAATATATTATTCTGGTGCAGAGAAGAAAATGGGAATAATCTAGAACGTCGAATTTAAACAACTTTTCATTATTAATTTAATATTCGCAAATGATATGCCATTTCTAAACAAATTCATGACGCTGTGTGTGTGTTTGTGTGGGTAGTAAATTCAGTCACGACTTTCATAAATTCATGTTCAAAACACGATACGATACAGCTTGCTCGGTGTTTAGTCCCCTTGGCAATTATGAGCAATAATCGGAAATTGTGTTTAATGACAAGGCGCATGCAATTCTCCATTTTTCAAAAATATTAACTCCAGACCGCTTTTTTCTTCCCTTTTTCCTGTGAAAAATTACTATCAGAGGTATTATTATTCAAAGTGGAATAACGTCATTTGTATTTATAACAATAAATCTATCTAATACGAATATCATAGAAAAGTCTGTAGACTTCATCAAATTTTCAATGTCAAGAATTACTAAATATTTTCACGTTTTAGTTAAAGAAAAGTTTTATATAAGAAAATGATAATTATTGGAATTATCAATTTAGAAGAATAAGAGAAACTTCAAAGGTTAATTAAATTTATTTCTGATTGAATATTTAGGATGGGACGCTGAGGTATCAAAAATGATTTATGGATGTTCAGTAATGAGACAAGAAGTACACTATTTACATAGATTTATTCTAAGTTTTCAGAGAACGTGGCTTATACAAATCGATACACCCCTTTTATTGACTTCCAGTATAGTAGATTTTTAGATTTTAAATCGGTCTATTTGTAACGAAAAAAAATTAAACAATTTCATTTTTTATTGGTTAAGGAACACTTTTAAAAATATTTTGCAAAAAAGCAGTTGTAAAATTTGTCATTATAAAGGAAAATTTGATCACCACACATTATAGTTCTGTATGTTTATTTAAATACTCATTATTAAATAGAAAAATAACTGTAGAAAATAGATTTTGTAATACTATGAAAACATTAAATAATTTATATTGTAGGGATTACATTAAGCTGATTTCTGAAAAAAAACATGTGATATATTGGTTTAATTGATTTTTATTATGAAGCATCACTTTATCGCACTCAGTGAAAATATTGAAATTTTATTCCACTGGTGAAAAAAATGTCATAAACTATCCAACAAATTTGTCTCAAAGTCAAAATTTGGTCGCCATTTTTTACCTTAAAAACTACACAAAATATTGGTCTCGGCTATTACACACGACCGTGATTATGTTGCAAATTATTTAGCGTTTCCTGGTTTTAAATTTTAATACATACCGTTTCAACAGTGTTGTGGGAGCGTGTGTGTATAAATGAT
>JXOV01003376.1:15414-42183 GCA_001014945.1 Clogmia albipunctata
ATTATATTTGTACACGACACCAATACTAATGCAAATAAATGGATTTAAATTAAAATTTTGGTAAAACTCAAATTTTAATAAGGTTTGCTATAAAATCTGATAACTGCCATTTTTTTATTCATGACACATCTTCCAGATCCTGTTTAAAACGTGTTGAAAAGAAAAAAATCCGTTTTAAATTTAATTCACTTAGTTCAAAAATATTCCACTAGATGGCGAACGTGTCAATTAGGTAATTTCCAGACACAATACATTTAAAGCTGACTTAGTTTAAAACAAAGCAAACTGTATTTTTGGTATGAACTTAGCTTGCTGTGCTTCTAGGTGGCGCACGTTTAATATTATAATTTAATTTTCAAAAGATTCAGTCTTTGAAGAAAGCCTTTATTCTAAAATTCGAACAGTGACGCTAAATAATTAGGGTCAATCAACCTCTTATTTGATAACCTCCAATCTTTAGAGCTTACTTTCAAATCATTTATTAGATTTAACTTAAATGATAATAGCTAATAATAAATATTTTCGTTTGATAAATTGTTGATTAATTGTTATTGGTGTTGTTATCTTATCGCTTTCATATTGAAACAGAAAAAAACAAAACCTTTGACCCAAAAACTTTGAAAGAAAGTGAAGTAAATGACATAACAAATACCAGAAAAAGAAAACCGAAAACAGGTGACAATTTGAATCTCGACCAAGAAGATGAATTACTTGGGAAAAGGGGTCAAAATGAGTGAATTTGAGACATTTTTAGTTCACAATTTTAACCTATTTGGCATCACTTTTGAATGCATGACCCTCTTCGATCACTTTTGCATTGTTAAAACAGAGACAGAGACTCGAACCTGGTTTTATCGTGGCCGTTGGCGTCAAAATAATTTCATCATTGTTGTTTGACTGTTTCCCGTTTTGGACGGAATTGTTACATTTTGCCGCCTCTGATCTGCGATCGTTTCCAGTCACTAGATCGCAGCAGTCGTCCGGCGATGCGATGGACGGAAGATCTTTCACGATCGCATTTGATCTCTTCGACGATTTACGCTTGAACAACTTATTCCATATTTTTGCACTCATTTTCCACAACAATAACGGCATTAACTTTGCACTTTTGCGGTAAAAGAGAGAGAATTTGAATTTTATTTTTTTTCTTTTATTGACTATTCACTTCACCGATCACTACGATCTTCGTTGAGGGATTCACTGCAGAGATAGGGCTTGGCCACTTTTTCTTTTTGCCGGCCATTGTCACACTATTCAAAGATGAGAAATTTAATCATCCGGCAAACAAAAGCCTCACAAATCACATTTTCATTTAAAACCCGAGCCGAAACGAGCGCGCGACAGAAAAACTGACGACTTCGCCAAAGGTCGCGATCAAATTGGATGGATGAAATGGAAACGGCAGAGAGCCGGCGAGCAGCCAAGGAAATACAGTTCTGAATGTTGAGAAAACTATTCAATAATATTAGTATTATTACGGTTATGCGACGACGATGGATCGAGCAGAAATGTGCGTTCAAGAGACAGTTTCATTTGTAAGACTGAAAAGTCGTTTAGTTTTGCGAAAATGAGTCTCAAGTCCATTAAAAAAATCATGACTTCACTTCTTATCAACGAGCAAGCGAGTGAAATAATGTAATTAACAGATAAACGTTATCTTGATTGCTAAATTATGCAAATATCTCGAGCAATTCTATTTCAAGAGACGATTTACCTATCCTGGAAAAATAACTGTCCCCTTCTGTGATAATTATTCTTACATATTTCTGGGAAATTTATTAATAATTTATTTTAATTATCAAAATTAGTGTCAGGAAAATCATGGCATGTTTATAAATAGACGGATTTTCATTGTCATCAAAACAAAATTGTTTGTCACAACATAGATATCATTAATGATAAATTACTTTGTAAATAGATTGATTATCTTATTTGTGAGTTCAGAAATAGTAGTATGAATTATAATATAAATATTTGGATATTCTGTTGCTTTCGCAATTTAATTATATAATTAATTAAAATAGCTTCATTTACACCGATATAAATTTTTTGTTAGATTCGAATATTTGCACACGGTTATGTTTGACTTTTAGCAATTTATGATTAATTAAAAAAAAAATTTACTTTCATTAAACAATTTAACTATTTTCACAAATAAAATTACAAAAACCTTACAAAGCAAAATTATTTTTCTTCATTTTCCTCTTTTGTAGAATAAAAAAAGTTTTATTTAATCAATAAAGAAAGGATCATTCCGAAATGTATTAAAGCATATTGATTTTCATGTATAAACCAGATTCAAAGCTAAAATTAATTTTGGTTTTAGTGTCCCTATAAAAAATCCAAAAGACATAATATTTAGGAAATGATGTTTTCAGCAATTAAAAAAAATAGCTAAACAATTTCAAAAAGATTAACTACCAAGTAAGAAAATGGGAATTTTTTTTTCATTCCCATATGGACAATTTGTATTTTGAAATGTTCGGGTGCAAAATCGGGTTTTTAACTCGGAAACAATAAAAAAAAACTCGCTTTGTGGTTTGTGTCTATAAATTTATCGTTAAAAAACAAAGGTTCACAGCCGTACATAACTATTAATATAATTAAGAAAATGAATTTTGAAAGCTGACTCTAAAACCAGACGCCTCCTTCTTAAGGAATTCATTAGAAATACATATAAAAGAATTACAACAGGTAATTTTAAAAATAATAAAACAATGTATTAAAAGATAAGTTGCATAAAAAACTAACAAAATATTATTTGATTTAATTAAAAACTAAAACAAAAATTTGTTATTTATACAACAAAGTCAAATTAAACACTAGAGCGAGGATTATAAGCTTAATAATGCTTATCGCCAGTATTTTGAACAATAAACTATGCATCTTAAAACAAAATAGTTCGAGAATCTGATCAAATCTTTGATATATTTTAAAAAATATTATATATCTACTTCCCCACAATAATTTTCATTTATATCAAATGTCATGTTATCAACGTAAGTTTAATTTAGTTTTTATTTACAATATGTAAATAGAGGAAATCAAGTGATAGTGCAAACATATAAGGATCCGGAAACTACACTGTTCAAAATATTTGAAAGCACATATCAATTGTCAACATCTGGGAATCTCTGGACTATTATCAATAGTCAGCAACAAGTTGTTATTCTCATCAAAAGCAACAAATAGGCAATACCTAAACTATTTGGGGAGCGTGCAAATTTTGAAATGTTACCGCACTTCGTGCTGTAAAGTAAATCGTTACAGAACCAATTTGCGTTAAAAAGAGGCTACTTTTCGATACGGAATTACACAAATAAAATCTTAAACACTTCTCTCTATATCAAGGCGCCTTCATTTTAAGGCATCAGTTTTCATATTGATAAACATGGCAAATATTCGTGATGGAATTAATTAAACAAGTCATTTGAATTGCCTTTTATTGATGGTAGATTGAAACAAATTTGCATTTTGATTAATTGCTTGTATTTCGTTTTCGAAACTGATCATCATTTCAGTGCACTTATTCGAAGCAGAGTTGTTGCACATATGTTGAAAATGGAATATCCAATTCAAATGGTTTATTTTGTCTGGATGTAGAGCCATTGATTATTTAATTAACACGATATTTGAGAAATGTTTACATTGGATTCCAATTTGTAAATAAACTTTAAACCAGATTTTTACAAATTTGGCGTCGATGTGACCTTGATTTTTTTTTCTTCAAAAGTAACGCCCACATTGCGGATTGTATTCAATTTGGGTCTTGTTTTGATGACTTATCGTTTGTCGTAATAATAACAAATGTTGGCAGTTTTGTCAATTTTGTTTTTTTCCTCTACTCTTTCGAAGAAAAAAACAAAAACAAATGATGGGTGTAGATCAAATGGAAACGATAAATAAAAGTTGCGTTGGAAATTGCATCAAAGCGCGTCTGCAACAAATGGACCTTTTCAGAGACCGAGCGAGCAGTCAGTCTCGTGTTTGACCGAAATAAAAATGATGTATCTAAATCCAACTCTCTTTAGCGAGTTAATCCTCCTCAACAACAAACTCAAGAGACAAATAGCACTCTACGATTGAGATTTTCGTAAATTTAGAATAACTCACTTGAGAACTGTCTGTTCTGGTCTTCGTTCCCCGAGGAAATAGTGCATCTCATGATTTTCGTAAGCAGGAAAGTGAGAGTTCTTTTCTCGGATGCATTTAAAAATAAATTCATCGGCCGGCGAAAACATTTTTAATTGGGAACGCGTCTTTTCTTTCCCTTCCTTTCTTTTCGCTTCTCAATGGGAACACACCGCACAGCCTCATCATCAACAACAACAAGAGCAGTAGAACAGAATAAAAGATCATCAGATCAGCAAGGGGGCGACAAACAACAAAATCAACAACCGACAAAGGGCATGAGTAGGGTTGGTAACCTAACCTAACCTGAGATAAGCGTTTTGATTCTTCTAAAACTCTAAAATTATTCATTACATTGTTCGTTAAACGTTATTCAATAGTAAATTTTATATGAATAAAACTGTATGAATGAATCTGAGATGAAAGGATATCAATAGTAGTAGCCACTTAGTTGAACCATGGATAATTAAATCGGTAGAAACAGAACTCCTTGGGTCGATACATAAAAACATTAAAACTCAATCGCTTTGTTGGAAAAATCGGATAATTGAAGCAAATCATTAAGGTTCCAGTGTATTTCTAGGGCTTCTAATACCTAAGAAATATAATAACAACTACTTCATTAAAAATATTTTCGTTTTTTTTATTACATTAGCCAAAGTAATATCAATTCCGCCGGGTGGCGCAGTGATTAAAGCGTTGCACAGAATTCTAACTAATGTCGTCAACATTATTTGCTTGAATTTAGACAGGTTTTCAAAGCTTGAATGGAATGCATAGAATCGAAGACATAAAACCGGATCTTTCCAATTGTAGTAATTTGCTGCTGTTCATTGAACGGATACAGATGAAAGTGTGAAAGGGATGGTCTTCTTCGTAGTATGTGTGTTCTGTTTCGGTGGTAAAAACCTGTCAATAAAAATAGCCTCTATATTGAATCATCAGCTCTGGTAATAATCACACCAGAGCAAATAATGATTTATAGAAATGATATTCAATTGTTAATTGTGAAAGATTGGCAAATGAATAGTGAAAACTTTGATTGCTTAAACCAATTGGTTAGAGCTAGACCTTCGCAGAGATGGAAACATCTAAGGGCAACACACGGAGGCCAGATTTATAAGGGAGCACAATAGATCTTCAGGTCAAAGTGCGGGATCACCTCATCAGAGATAGAAATATGTGAATTTAGAAAATTTCTTCCTTTTTTATGAAAGATATGTTTCGAGTTTTTTAAAGTTCCATAATTCATAATTTTATGTTTTTATCGATTTTCTACGATATTTGTGGTTTTAAACAGTAAAACAAAATTTCTTTAAATTTACGGGTAGATCAAGGAGAAAGTTGTTTTCATTAAAAGGCATAGATAATGATATCAATTACATTTTCAATCATTCTTTTTATCAAAATTTAAACAAATATTCATTTAACCAATTTTTATAATTTTTAAATAAAAGCATTTGTTAAATAATGGTTTCTCCACAAAAAATAAATTCTTCACTTATAGAAAATTCAATTAATTTTATTTTTATAACTATTTGTCAATAATTTGAAACAAATCGTTGAAAGCACTTGTTAATCCTAATCTCAGGTCCAAGACCCAGCAAAAGGAAAAGAAAAACAACAAGAATAGTAAAGTGCACGCGCCCATTCCTCCCGAAATAAAACCACCGCACTAATGAAAACAGACCATAAAAATATTACAACATTAATTGAACCTCATAAACACTACAAATTGTTTAGAGGGCATTTACGTTCCCTTTAAATAGCCAACTTGTGGCCTATTCAATTCTGAATCTGAATGCGGATGGAGATGCAGTCCAAATATAATTAGATAAAAATTTATTGAATAGCCTAAAATTTAAGAATATGATGTGAATAGATTGAATAAAGCAAATAAATAAAAAAATACTCAGGATAGAAGGAATAACAAAAATAATAACGGAATGGAGAGGCCTAGTGTTATTAGAATGGATTACAATCTTTAAGATTTAAACCCAAAAAAAACTCCTTAAAAATAGCGAATTTATTTTTCAAAACTAAAGTTTTAATATAAAAGGTTTCATTTTTAACAATAATAGATATTTTAGAGGTAATCAATAAATGTGTAAAAAAAATATTTCCCTTTCAATTCTTGTAAGGAACATGGGGGGCCTCAACCTCAACTAACGGGTTTTCGACATTTCGGTGACTATTTGTTTTCAGTGTATTATTAGTCAATTAATAGCACCTAGACCAGTTGAAAAAGGACCCAGTCAATCCTACCCGCCCAGGAATCGAACCCTTGACTCCGAAGAGGCAGTCGGATGCGTTACCATATCGGCCACGAGATAGAATAAATGTGTAGTGGACAGAATTGATTATTGAGACACACTGCAAAGAACATTGGAAAGGGACAGCTGAGTTCAATCTCCGAAACTTTAAATTCTACATTTCCATCGTTTTTTGTATGGGACTACAAAATTTGTATGAAATTTTTGCAAAGTGGAAGGATTTGATGAAAGGAACATGCTGTCCTCATGTCCTCATTGACATAAAATTTTCCAATACCAATTTTCATATTTGAGACCATATATCGATAACATTATATTGAATATCATTCTTACGGAGCAATAGTTTGGTCTGAAAGGACAAAACTAAGCTGCAGTAAAAAGGAACCGGAGAAGATACAGAAATTAGCGCACCTGTGTATAACTGGAGCTATTACCATAGAATATGCCCCACAGTTGGAATGGAAGCGATATTTGGCTTAGCTTCTATTATACAAGGCAGTATGTCAAAGAATGACAGAGTCCAAGTTGCGTATATACGCACAGGGACAAGCCACTCAAACTAAATTAATCTGGGCAGATCAGGTGCCAATAACGAAAAGCAGTGACCTGACTGAAATGCCCTCAGATAATACATATGTTACAAAAAAGGATCACCAAGAAAAACTTTAATAGTTATTTATACAACTAAGTCGATAAGATAAGGCATTATTAAAAACAAGGGTTATTTTAAGCTACGACCGTAGCGAGTGCCTTAGAGAAGGCCCGAATGTTGAATAATACTTATCGACCGTGATTTATATAAAATTTTATTTATATTTAAATAAATTAACACAAAATCTTAAAAATTCTTTAAATTTTTTTAGAAATGTATGTTGCTCTGTTCCACACACTATACTTGCCTTTCTTGCTCAATGCATGATGCGGGAAAAGGATAGAACATTTCTAAATTAGAAATAAATTCAAATAAACCAGTATAACGGTTTCGAAATTTTGTTAAACAATTATTTCATTGCACCGATCAAAAAATTGAAAGAAACTATTTTGGTAATTGCTTTAGATTTCTTCGGCACAAATTCTTATATTTGGATAATAGTTTTATGTTTCTATTTCATAACAAAATGTTGATTCGAAACATAATTTTTAAATATAAAAATCCATAACTGTAATCTCAGGGTGTTGGATAATGTTCGTCAATAATTGTCAATATTTAACAGTGAAACCTCCAGTATGATACTGAAGGGGCAAAATTACCAGGCCTAATGGACTCGAAAGCGACAATAGGAGATGCATGCTCTTCAATAGAGACAAAGTCAGGATTACACAGGCTTCTTGACGGGGCATTGTAAACGTGGGAAGCACCTGCAATTGTTAGGAATCATTGAAGAGGGAGAATATAGGTTCTGTAGAGATGGAGCGGAAACTCCTCTTCACCTCCTAAAAGACTGCATAACTTTGATTTATTGAAGACAATCATTTGTATAACTTCATATATTCTGAATTATTCATGAAATAAAAAAAATTGTTTTTCTTTTGTTTGTTTAAAATAATTAGTTTTAATTACTATGCATTGGTTATATAATTGAAAAAAAAAGAATTTGTGTAAAAATCTTTAAAAAAGTATATTGAAAACTAAATCGACGTTAAACAATAATTATTAAAATAAAACAACTAAATTCTCGAATTACATGCATTTAAAAAGAAAGTTTTTCTCATGCTCATCTAAAGAGATAAACAGTTTTATCTATTATCATTGAAAACGTCCAACTAACAATGTTTGCCTTTATGGCAATAAATAATTCTGTTTAATATTGCAATAAAATTAAGCAAACAATTTCCAGAGAAAAAGAAAATTGAATTGGCGTTTCTTCGTTTTTGCAACATTTAAATGATTACACAATTAATATTTATTTGGAAAGTAACGTAATATTGAACATCATCGCAAGGCTTGTCATCTGCTGACACGATCAATGAGACGTCGCTCCCGTCTTTGCTTAAAAGGCAATCTGTCAACAATTCAATCATGCCTCGCTTGGTTCAAAAAGAAGATCGCATGTCTGAGCAATAATTAAATTCAGCCAACAACTCTGCCTCCGTTCATTAATTGCTGTTGAGGCTGGATCAAGATTGAGATCTTCTGTCGAGTTCATTGACAGGGTTTTCGGTGCAGAATTCAATTTACTCGTAAATACAATTATCGTTAAAGTTCTTCGATCTCAATCAGGCACTTGACTCGATCTATAATGACTTTTATAATTAATGATCGTCTTTTTTCAGTCATCAGCCACTTCCGGTATCCTCCTGCGTTTATTTTCGACTGATCTCATTTGAGCAGTAGTGCCTAATGAGACATGTTCCACGATTTGTTTTCTCCGCAAACAAATTTTGTCGCTCTTATGAAGAATCGACTAATTAGTGAAAGAGGGAAACGCACTAAACTCATATTTTGTAGACCAAATGTAACTCGAGTAGCTGGCTTTCATGATGACAGATGAACGGAATCGGAAACCCGACCTCAGTTCATAAATTTAATATTAGTTAGACATTAGTTATGAGCCCTTCAAATTTGATGAGAAGCAAACTGTATGAGTAAGTGGAATGGTCATTGAAGTGCCAGAAAATAGTGCACTTTCGTTTGTTCTCATTTAAAAAAATTAATTATTTTTTCAAAAAAAAAAATTTAAATGTTTCTCTGTTTATTCAATTGCTCTTTTTTAACGAATTTTTAAAATTTTTTCCAGTAGTTGATTTTGGCGGTACGATTTTTAAATACAGTGCGAGTTAGGGCTATAAACGCACCCATGATTCCTTGTTATCTCTGAAACAGGATGTAACAGGAACGTCAAATTCACACACAATACGAATAATACTCTTAGCAACTCACAGTTATGTGTAAAAAAATATTTGCAAATAGATTTCGGGAAATTGCTAGAAAAAAACCGAAAAAATACTGGACAGTGTCATAATCGCACCCCTGTCTTCTCTCCTATGGGGTATATATCAAATAATCTATTGATGGGGCTAGGATGTAAGTTAGATAATACGAAATATATAAAAAATTATGAAAAATTGGCTTGAATGTCATAGTAGACCTATATTAGCTCACTTTATGAGTCTAAAAATCCTGATTTCGAAAAATGAGAGAATAGTGTGAAAAATCTACATCTCTAGATTTTAGAATTTCGGAAGATATTTTTTTATATCGGATTTTTAGGGTAGCTCAATTGCTTACAATGCAAGTCAACCAATGCTATTTTAAAGACAATTAAATTCCAAACAAATGGTTCATACATAGTTTTGAAATTGGACTGCTAGTTTAAAATCCTTGGGAATATGAATTAACTACAAAATTTTAACTAAACATACATTAAAACTTGAAAGTGCACTTTTTTGGAATGTTCTTACTCGTTTCGTACTCGGGCTTTATAACAAATTTCGTGAAGCTAAGTACAATAGAACATGATTTATATTGTTTTTTGGAATTTGGAACATTTTACTAGAATTCCAATATTCGTTTGAATAAAACTTTAAAAATTCACAACAATTTCCTTTAATTTTTATGTTATTATTTGCTTTTTATTAAAAGTGTTTTCTTCAATAACAGTAAATTTTATCATAGTCGTTAATAAAAAATTGGATTGTCTAAAAAACATTCTAGATATATTTGAAATATTTTATAAACAGCTATATAAATTAAATAACCAAAAACGGTTTATTTTAGCGGCATTTAGTGAACTGCCTTAAAAGGATCAAACACTATATAGAAGAAAATCTGCACACTTAAATTTATCGCATTTTCCAATTATGTGCACAAAACCTAGACCTTTATTTGATAGGCCAATCGATGGTCAATGACAACAAATTTTATGCAATTTTGGTGCTTAATATTGATATTTAAACTTTCAAATTTTCTCTGGCAAAGTCCTTTTTATAGCACAAGTGCTATTAATGTGTGACCTACGTAAACAAAATTCATCAATTTATATGTACTTTGATACTGGAGGTATTACTGTAAATTATTGACGAACTTTAACGAACATTATCCGAAACTCTCAGATTACAGTTATGGATTTATATTTAAAAATTCAGTTCCAAATCTACATTTTGTTATGAAAAGAAACTATTAAAATTGAAAACTATTACTCAAATAATAGAATTTGTACTGGAGAAATCCAAATGGTTTCTCAAGTTTCTCAAAATTAGTGATCGGTGGACTGATATCAAAGTTAAAAGAAATTGCGAAACCGTTACTCTAGTTTATTTGAATTTATTCAAATACAATAATGTTTTTCTTTTTCTTACAGTACGACGAATGGAATAAGCGAAATTGACGATTTCCTTTACCTAGGGAGTAATATTAATTCTGAAGGAAGAGAAATAGCTGAGATCCAAAGGAGAATAGTTGCTACCAACAGGGCGTATTTTTCATTATCGTATATCTTTAAGTCTAAAGATATCACAATAAAGAACAGACTAGGAATTTACAAAACACTAATTAAACCAATTTTAGGGTACGGAAGCGAAACCTGGACAATAACGAAGACGGTTGGAGAACAGCTAAAACGTGTGGAGAGGAAAATTCTTCGACGAGTATTTGGACCGGTATATGAAAATGGGGAATGGAGGATCCTACACAACGGGGAAGTTTATAAATTGTATCAGGACGACGACATATTGAAGTTTATAGAACTATGCGAGCTGCGATGGGCAGGACATGTTTCCAGGATGGATGAAAGCAGATTCCCCAAGAAAGCTATGGAAGCGAGATTAGCAGGAAAGAGACCAGTAGGCCGACCAAGGAAACGATACGAGGCAACAATAAACGAAACAGCAAATCGACTATTAGGAGTTACCAATGGAAGGATGTGGGTTGTATTAAAAACTATTACTGTGCCAAATGATTACAGATAGGATTGATACATTCCGAGATAATATTTAAAATTGAAATCGAAGACACCTATCGTAAAAGGATGAAATGCAGTATAAAATTAACATGAAATTTGATTAAATTGAGTAAAATAATATTTAAACAGAATATTGAAAATTAAAACATTGTTTTTAACAGTACTGAATTTTTATCTACTACCAGAGTGTAGAAGATAACACATTCTATAATTGATATTAAAAAAAACAGTCTTATTGTTCTGTAACATGAATATTTTATGTAAATTTAAAATTAATTAGTGTTATTACACCATAGAACAAATTAAAAAAAACACATGGCAATTATAATATTGAAAATCAGAGGTAGTGAGGAGTCAATATCATAGACACATGTTTTCCCACAATTAAAATAAATTTAATTTAAAGCAAATGAGAAACACGCGAGTTATCGGCTTATTTAACCCATTGTGCATTGGAAAAAGAGTGTGTAGAGTCAAACAAAACAGTTTGATGCACAGAGGAGGAGTGGAAGACGAAGAAGTGGAAGAAAGCCCACGCCATAACCATGACAATTCCAAACACGTTACTTGCTTTGTTAGACCAGACCACTCTTATTTTTCATTAAATTGCGCTCAACAAAACATAGCGAGCGAGAAAAAAAACAAAACACAACACATTCCATCTTCCTAAACGAGCTTCAAATGGACGTGGAAGCGCCGCCAAACCCAGTTTTCGCATTCAGCAGACATTAGACAAGCACCTCAGTCCTAATTAAATTGGTTAATTATTCAATTAGACTGAAATGAACAGAGAATGCCACGTAAAATTAGTTCAAATGTCTGTCATTGTCGCGGAACAGCAAAGGTTGCTTTATTTACAAATTACAGATCGAGTTTCAATTCCGTGTCTTTGAAACCACGTTTCGCCTCTTGTCTGTCCATCATCATGTCAAGATTGGAATGACCATCGTAACTGATTGCGGTTTTATTGCGGAAAGATGAAGATTGAGGAGCAATAAAATGGTAATAAAAAGCATGAATTAAACACGTTAATAATAATATAAAAATGGCAATAAAATATTTATTGAAAATAAGCCTTTAATAATAGTTGATAAATAACACGAATTAAATTATTATTTGTTCATTCAGCAATAAAATTTAAAAAATTATTTAATGGTATCTGAATAAATATTCTCCACCCTTATATACTATTTAAATATAGAAATATTTTTGAAACATTTAATTGTATACATGTCTATATCAGTTACCGTTTATTTTATTTTATTTAAATTCTTTGTTCATTGTTTTGTAAGTTATAACCTAATTTTAAAGAAGGCTTATTAGTTATCAGTACAGGGAGAAAACACCCTCACAACATGTTCTTAGTTTGTAAATTACTGTTAATTCAAACCAAATATTCATATTGTTAATATTGAACCTCTTCCTCTAAAGTGACTAGACCTATACTGTCCTAGTGTGAGTGAAAGGCGGATCTAATTACACCTTTATACTATCTCTTAGGTCATTTTTTGCAATTTTGCTTAATCATAGTTAATAATAATGGAAGATTTAAAACATTTAATTCACAAATCTTTATATATAAAATTAAGTTAAATAAATTAATAATATTTATTTTAAAAAAATTTTTAAGCAACATCTTTATCGGTCAATAAAATTGAAAATGAAAAGCAAACTTCTCTCAATCCCCCCCCCCCCCCCCCCTTCATATTCAATTCGACGATACATAAATATTTGTAAGATATAATAATTGATGATAATACATATGTTACAAATATTTATGCATCTGAATAGTCGAAATGATTAAAAATGGGAAGAGAGAGAAGTTTTCGATGAAATTTTAGTTTCCAACAGTTATATTTTTAATTTTAAAATATTGGTTCTCGCTGATGGTCACAATATAAACAGACCAACAGTTTTGATCTGATTTTCTTAGTATTGTTGGATTTTAAGATCTTGATTTTGTTTTTATTTAATAACTTTTTTATTAAAAACGTTTTTATTTTTAATTTTTGAAATATCTTTTAGAAATATGGGGGGATAATTTATTACATCGATTTCTATTCGATTCCTACTGCTTAAACGCGTAAAATTCAATTCTCAATTTTCAGCTTTTATCTGTGTGTTGGAAGACGAACTAATATAAAGATGTTAAAAACACACCTTATGATCACAATTACATATCACTATGAAAATCAGGTCGGGCGATGGGTTATATTGAGTGTGACACTAAATTTAAAATTTTTGGCGGTTTATATCACCAACCCTATAATAAAAAAAAATAAAAGAAAAATATATAAACCATAAATTAATTCAACAACATTATGATTTTGAAAAATTTCTTGAAATAGATCTAAATTTTTACTACTATGCGAGAAACAAACATAATCATATTTTTATATAGTATTGGTGAATTATCAAATGGGGAGATGCATAATCTGAAACATAGTTACAAGGAAGGGCTATCAGTGCAAAGAAAAAACAACCTCACAATTTTTGTATATGGTCTAAAGCGTCCGAAATTAGCTGACAACTCAAACTAACTGTACATATAACTAACATTAAACCTCTAAAATGTCCAGGTCTATACTGCCCTAGTGTGCTGAATGGCGGGTCAAATAAACATATTTATCTTATCCTTTCCTATCATAATCCTTGTTAAGAACGTTTAAAGGGACCAATTTGCAATTATTTGCTCATGACTAGTTCAATTGCTATTTTTATATAATATAAATTATCTTCTTAAGTTGGAAGTAATAAACTTGTAGATTTTATCTGTTTCTTCATAGCAATAATAGTTTTTCTTTCACCAAAATACAAACAAATTTTATATCAGCGATAAATTGCTTTACTGCTCAATAAAACGTAATAAGAAGGCGTTAGTTTATTGAACAGCTTATTGATAAGCTTTGATTTGCTATAAAGATAAGAAACAAGTAATATTGATAATTTGATAAAAACAAACACTCATAAAAATTGAAGGCCATTTAATGTGTTGGTATTAAAATATGAGAAAAATAGTACTAATCTATATAATTTTAAATAATTTATTTCAAAACTTTTTGGTTCCGAATATTAGTGTTCTAAAAATGTAAATATTGCAAATAAATTTTGTAAAATAACGGACCTTATGGCATGGAATTATTTAAATAAATAAAACTTTATTATAAAAATATATTTTATAAATAAATTTAAAATATATTTTTATTAAAATTGCATATTACATAATTATTTTATTTGGATATTGCAGAATTTGAATATATTCCTAACTATAAGTCTAATTTTTTCTTTTCAAATTAATTTAAAAATGCATTTCATGGCTTACATTCAATTTCTCACGATTTATATGACCAGTTTCACTTTTCTGGTGATAAAACACTTCCCCCCATAAAGCGTCAAAATATTTATTTTTAACTTCAGTCACTTTAAATTTAGTTATTCCAGATTAAACTTTATCTGTCAGAAGGCACAGTCGATGACATCAATCACTTGATTGAAAAAGGTAAATAAAGGTGAAGATAGAGAAATTTCATTTCCCCAATTTCAATGAAGAAATAAACAAAAATACAGGTATCGTCAACGATGACATTACATATATTACTAGTATTTAATATATTCAATTGTAGAAAAAAATAATAAAAAGTTATTGGTCATTCAAATAATTTTAAAATCTTGATAGGAAAAAGTTAATTAGGGTCAGACATAGCGTTAGACAGGGAGAGCTAGGGCGATATATGTACGAGAAAGGACGTATGGCTGTCCACCATACTTCTAGTGAGAAATTTAAAAAAACAATATTTGCAAATTAAACAAAATTAATGTTTCCTTTCAATTCCAGGGCCCCGTTTCCGTATGCACCCAATCTTTGTTCCCTTATAACCTGTGCACACCGAACTTTACTGCTTTTTAAAAATCCAATTTCCCAATTAACTGTTATGTTTAGATAATGAAATTGCATGTCAATGGAATCTTAGTTGTATTTGCCATTTTATGCCATTTCCAAACTTAAAATAGCGCAATTATTAACGGCGCAATGACGATTTGAAATTCGAGCGGGTATCAGTATGTACCGTTATTATTCAAGACTTTTGGAGATAAGAATATAATATAATAAGGGGTCCAATAAGAAGCCCAGAAATGCAATAAGCAAAATTCCCTTCGTTCTGAGTAACCCTGCGGCGCACGTTTATACGATCGTATTATTATTATTGGATTTTGACAGATGGAAATGTCACAAACCAATTTTCCAAAAAATTGATTTATTTGGTTGCTCCACTTTTTATTGAGTTTTATATTGCCAATTTCGCCACCCAGAATATAGAAGCAACAAAAATTAAAAGACATATATTTTCAATTTATATAAAACAAAACTTTTATGTTATACGTAATCAAACTCTTAAAAACTAAACAAATTGGTTGTTTTTCTTCAGCACAACAAAATTTTCGCACAATGATTAAGTTTTAAACATTTTACTTGATCATTTCATTGTGTATTTAACTAAAAATATGACATTTAAATAAAAATCGAAGAAAATAAAATAAAATATTCCTCTAATGTTTCTCAAAAAGATTTCTTTTGATGTTCAGGTTATTATAAATTTTATTTTTTATATCTTATTTATTTAAGAATTAAAATTTGTACTTAATTGTAGAAAATTTATTACATATTATGCCATACAACAATATAAAAAACTATTTTGATAGTTTTTTCTTAAATTTCAAAATTTTAATTTGATACATAATGCATAAATTATATTTCTTGAAATATAAAATGTTTATTTATATCTATTATAAATCATAAATTGTAGAGAATTTTTTTCTCACATTCCAAATTTTGCCGCCCATGAAAATTTGCCGTCCTGGACACTAGCCCCGACTGCCCCTAGTCTAAATCCAGCCTTAGTTATTACTGAAATAGTTATTTTCGTTATTTAAGTTTCGGCTTTCAAGAAGGAAGACTGTTTCTGCTAGGAGACAAAGTCGACGACGCGAGTAGATTCCTTCTAGAAATCTGAATTAAACGTCGAGAAACGAAAGCTATTTTTCCCAATTTTCATTTGTAAAACAGCACTAAAACTAATTAAATATTTATATGGGAAACATAACTTTGATACTCTGGGGGCTTTTTAAAAATAGAAACATAACATTTTTAACTCCAGACTAGAATAAGAAGAAGTTGAATGTTAAGATGTATTTGTGAATGGAGTTGTATCTTTTCATTCCTATAGTACATTTTTCATGCATGTATTCATTCAGTTTTTCAAGCCGTGATGATTATTATGTTTCATTTAGAAAAGTTTCCCTTTTTATTGAAGTATAAATTAATGAAAACCAGTTCTTTTTATATCAAAATTGGGAAAAAGTTTAATCGTTTCCTATCGATAATATCCTAAACCGTAGGGAACAGAGCTCAAGAGCTTATGGAAACAGGGCCATTGTAAGGAACATGGAGAGTTTCAACCTCCATCAACGGATTTTGACTTTTCGGTGACTTTTTTTAGTGAATTATTAGTCAATTAACAGCACCTAGACTGTAAAAGGCTGTAAAAGATTCCAGTCAATCTGACCCGTCCGAGATTCGAACCTATACCTTTCAGAGACGGATTTTAAACAAAAACCGTTATCAATTAAATTTATGATTCAATATATTTTAAAACACATCATTTGAATGTGACAAATTAAAGGTTTATCTTTTACTTGAACACATTTCCAAGATCCAAATATTGCTTTATTGAAATAAGAAAGGTCATTTTGAATACATTCAAATTAACACTAAAGATAGTCAGTATTTTGATGGTCTGAATAAACATTTTTGTTGAAGTATCATATTTACATAAATGGACATATTCATAAAATGACCAATACTATCTATTGGTTTTCATACGACAATAAACCTTTGAGAGGTGGTAAATATTGGCTTTAGAAAAGTATCAAAATATGTTGATAAAATATTGCAATTGAAAGCCTTTAATTGATTAATATTGACAGAATTTGCAGAATTCTACTATATTTGGAAGTATTTTTCTATTTAATTTGAGTTGAACCTTTCAGAAATGGGCAAATAATTCTGGCACAAAAAAACTTTAAAGTTTGCAATCACTCAGGTGAGAAGAAACATTGAAAAGTGTCCCCATGGAGAGTGAGTTGTCGTTTTCTGTCGTTTGCTGTGGGATTTTCATCCAGAAGCAGTCATGCAAATTTGTTTGCTTGCTGAGTTGAGTCAATTTTCGCGCGACGACGACTGAAGCACGCAAGCATTATTCCATTTTATAAATTGTAAAGAGTCAAGGTCTTTCTACATAGCTGAAACCAGCAGCCAATATTGTCGTCGTTGTCGTATCGAGGGTAATTGTTCCTAATGGACTGGAGACGGCGCGGAATTATTGCTCTGCCCGATTAAGGAATCGTAATTGCCAATATCTAGCTGGTTTTTGTTTTCCGGTCAAAAGCTTTCAATGTAAACAGTCGATTAATAAGCAATTCAATAATGAATCATGTCCCTGATAATGATATTTGAATGATAATGCGTTATCAGCTGGCTAGTGGGAGACAGAGAGAGTGAGCGAAAAATATAGAGAGAGAAACTTGAATTGTTTGCTTATTACATCATCGTTTTGCGGTTTTTGTTTTATATTCCGAAGAAGTCTCAACTTGCTTAGCAAGTTTTTATAGTTTTTTTTACATTAAAGATTATAAGGATAGGTTCACTTTAATCTTTAACAAAAATGAAACCCTGGCCAACACAGAATGATTTTAGACGATTCAACACATATAAAATTTGATGAATTTTTTGTTTATTAAATTAAAACGTTCAATAAATCAATTTATGGCATATTTTAGATATTTTGTTCATTAGTTAAATCCGATCTTTTTCCTCTGATGTTATACCCATTATTGTAAATAGCATCTTAAATCCATGGTAAATTGACCCTTTACTGGTAAAACATTTTCGAAGCACGGTCAGATGAATGCCTAAATGTATTGAAAACTTATTTTGTAAACGCGAAGTTTGTGACGGACAAGTTTACTTTTCTAATTTTATTTAATTATTAACCAATACCAAAGAAAATTAAAAAAAAAATATAAAAACTAAAAATGTGTAAGATATTTATTTCAAAATTTTAAATTTAGGCCTTTCATCTGACCGTAATTTGGGAATGTTCTAGCTTATCCTTAGTATGCCAAGTCTATAAAGCATAAACCACAGTTTTCTCCGTCGTGTCATTCTTCAACGATTGGTTATGGAAATGTTTTCAAATTTCCAAAACAAAAGCCTATACATGCTTTTGATTTTCAAATTATGGGTCAAAAACGACCCTTTCTGGGTTGGTAAATAACTTTTTTAAAACATCGTCAAAATATGGAATTTTTTGGAGCCTATAACAATGTAAAGAATGCTCAATTAAAGGAACAAATTTGGGGTTTTGAATAAAAATTCAACCCAGTTAGAAACTACTATATATTAATTCAAAAGTCCTTCTACGACTCTACAAACGTTACCGGTCTAGCTTGAACCAATTGATTTTACGTAACCATAATTTTCAAATGCCCTATCTATTCATTTGCCAATCTTTCACACAGATGACAAATGACTCTATAATGAACCTTTATGTTGACAGATTTTCACCACGGAAAAAGAACAAACATACTATGAAGAAGACCATCCCTTTCACAATTTCATCTGTATCCATTCCTTGAATGGAAGCAAATTACTAATATTAGAAAGATCCAGTTTATCTCTTCGATTTTATGCATTCCATCCAAACTTGAAATCCTGTCTGATCGAACGAATAGCATTGACGTTGCTAGTTATTCGACATTTGAGGCCGGGATAATATTTTTTTTAAAATTTATTTGAAACAAATATTAATCAGAATGTTGTTACTGAAAATGAGTAATGAAATTCGAATGAAAAAAAATCGGACTGATCAGGACTCGAACCGGGACAATTCGAGTTGAATTCTGTATAGACCTTTAGCCATTGAGCCACTCCAGCCAATCCTACAGGGTCAAATAATCCCTTATGGGTTGGTTAGGGTTAAGATAGTGACTTTTAATAATCTTATATCTAAATATACTTTCAAAACTGGTTCAGATTTAAAAATATCTCTCAAAAGATAATCAGATTTTAGAAATTGTTTAGTTATTTGAAGGTTTTTAAAACTGTGGTTTATGTTTTAATTCTAAATTTGTTTTGACTAAATATTGAAATTGATTTTAAAATAAAAATAATTTGAATGACAAATTAATTAAATGTGTCTACCAGTTGAAATAACATTTCATTTTGATTTATGTATTAGAAAATCAAAATTCTTATGTATCTATTCTTTTGAACCGTAGTGTAAAAGTTATCCAATGACTATTTGTCATCTTTTAACACTGTTTCGTTTTTTATTTCCATCTTTCGCCAATAAAACAGGTAATTAAAGGCTGTCAAAAACGGCGACTAATTTAGGCGATTAATTTCAATTTTTCCCATCCATTCAAAATTCTAATCAGTCTAAAGAGATTAATTGTGGAAATTCGGAATTAATTTTCCTCTTACTTATCAGAGATCAAGCCAAAGATATTCGCTCTTTCTCTCTATATTAACAATGGCTACATTAATGTAATTAATTTTATAGTGTGTCTGGAGGAAAGATAAGGGGCAACGCGCTTTAAATGAACTAATTAAATAAACGCAAACAATAACAGTATATTTTTCTCCTAAAGCAAAAAAAAATACGTTCTGCCAAAAGTGACTCCGAGCGACACGAAAAGTGATTACATATAACGTTGAATCTGCTTAAAGAGAAGAGAGTCGTGGGATGTGAACTAATATGGCCATTAATTGTCTTACACTAACCGAAATTGAATTAATGACAATTGAATAAACGTTGCGAATTTTAATGATTTGATTAAGCTTTGTTGTCAACTCGCGAAAAATTTAAGAAAACCAACATTGGGTCTCTTATCTCATCTCTTGTTGCACAATCTGCATTAATTTGCATTGATTGGTGATTTAATTAATGACTTTTAATAGTAACATAAAGAGGAAAAGAGTTTACACAATTTTATGAAACCATTAGACAATTCAACTAGGCGCCTTCATTGATTACTTTTTGCACGAGTGGAAAAAAACATACGAGTATATTTTAAAATAAAGTTACAGCGAATAAAATGCACAGAGTTTAAGTTACAAATAAAAAAATAAATAGAATAATCGCTGTAACCATTTTGCTTTACTTAAATAAGTCGTTAGTAAATTTGAAAGAAAAGTTTTAAAAATGGATATTTTTCGTTTATTTGCATTAAATGTTCCTAAAATAATTATATAGAAAAAAAAATTGGCAAAATTAAGTTTTAGTAGCTTTTAATAGTCTCGTTAATTATCCATAATTAAGGTCAATTAAATGGCTTTGTATTTGCACAAAACTGAGTTTTCAATACGTGCTTGGATTATAAATATTGGTAAATATTCGCACTTACTTTAACCTTCATTCTGAACTTGTGATTATACAACCTCTGTTGCACATAAAATACAAAGGAAAATACGAAAATAAAAATCTTATTTAAAAACAATTCAATTAAAAAATATTAACATCAGATAGTAAAAAAAATTCGAGAGCGATAAAATAACTAGTAAGTTAAAACTTATTAGTGTTATACGAGTAAACATCAAACTTAAGGTTTTAACTTTCACACTCGTTCAGGACACGTTATTGTGCAAAATACTTTTGATATTGACTTTAAGTAATTTTGATCGGCTAATTACAATTTTATTTGGCCATATATCAAAATTGGAATTAACCACCCTATTTCTAGAAAATTCCTCCTTAAATTCGTTTTTTGCTCGTTAGTGGACAAAGTAAAATACAGTCGCACCTCGATAATTCGGAACTCGAGGGACTAATAAAATATTTCCAGTTATCGAATGGTTCCATTGCTGCTGAAACTAATGGTGTTTTAGTTGGAATTACTGAGAGCATAAAAATACTTTAAAAAGTTATATGTTTGCGTTGAATAATAAATATGAAGTTGAGTGACTATGTGGAAAATTTATTTCCTAGTAATTATTGCCAAATTATCGAATTTTGCTTTTTCTAACTTATATTCAATTATCAACGAAAGAATTTCATTACAGGAAAAAATCACCCTCACTAATTGTACCCATGTTTTCTATAGTCCATGAATAGCTAATAATCTATACTAATGTTTCATATACTAAAATTGAACCCTTCCTCTAAAGTGGTTTAAACTATACTGCCCGCCATAGTGTGCGGTGGAGATAGGCAGGTTTAATTGCATTTTACTCTCCTCAGATTACAAATCACTTTAACATTTAGTTAGGGCCAGAAATGCTGTTAGGCAGGGAGAGCTAGAGCGAATTACGTGTATGGGCGTATGGCTGTCCACCATACACTTAATGACACGTTTTTGTGCATCTGGACAATTATTTTATTCATATTAAAGGCTATAATCCCCGATCGGGTTCTGCGCCCACCATCCAACAACCAATAAAAATAATTTAAATAAATAAATTTACTTTTCGATTTCTGTAAGGAGCATGGGTAGTCTCAACCTCAACCAACGGGTTCAGACTTTTCATTATTATTTGTTTTCAGTGTATTTTTAGTCAATTAAAATTCACCGGCTACTTTAAAACATAAATATAATTAATAAATACAAAGAACCATTTCGTATTAACCTAATTATTTAAAAGCAACACATTCTAGAATAATTTTTTTTTTCTCTTTAGAATATGTTTCTAATATTCATAACTCAGTATATACCATACATCAGTAAATAAAAATTAAAACCTAAAATAAGTGTTTGCTAATCAGTAATGGCGCCCAATTAATAAAATTATATAAAATAAAAATATCAATTGTGATTAATAAAAATTTTTTCTATATATCTAAAATCGTTGGTTCAAATTGTATTGAACCAATATTTTAAACTAATGTTTTAAAAGAAGGCAATTACTTATATTATATAAATAATTTAAAACAATAAAATTCTTTACATAAATATATCCTTTTATCTATCATTAATTTTTAATATAATAAAAAATAATAAAATTTAAATAATATTCTATCCAATAGATGGAAATGCTTCCATTTGAATGTCGCTGACTGTAAAATAACTGATAGTGTCATCTTCACCGAGCTGTTAATCTACTGGTTATTCTTTTTTTCGTTAATCTTTTGTATTTTGCGTTAAAAGACGCCTTTTAGTGGATATATTTTTATTGAAATATTGGAATGCCGGCCAGTTTTAGCGATTCCATTTTCGTCGAACGTCGTTGGTGTAAATATTTGAATAATTCTCCATGTATTGATGGTAAACTTTACCAATAAATAATAACCGTCGAAAATTCGTATTTAATTAGAGACTCAAGGGCAGAGCAAAGATCAACGGAGATTTGTCGTCTCTTGAGCCAATAAGGCAAAGAGAGGTGTTAAAAAATACTAAAAATAAGACTCAAGACAATTGATGGCATTTGGATTGAGATATTTTCTACAACTTAATCAGAAAGAGTGTCAAATTTGCAAACTTACACAATCCACTTTCGTAAATCAGGGTATCCATTTTGATTGTAGTTGTGGGTGTTGAGATTACGCAAATTCGCGCATTAATTGAGTTAGTCGCACAGGTCTCCTTCAGCTTCAATTTGGTATCCAGTGAAATGGCATCATTTCAGCACTTTTCACTACTATTTGCGCTCTTTCTCTCTGAAAATTAAACCTATTCGGTTTCACACAGTAGGAGAATATCACATTTCGCGCAATAATTGCTCAGAGCTTCTTATTTGCATTGGGCACTTTTCATGTTTTTAATTTTTATTTTTTTCCACAAACACTATGAGCACTTTGATCACAACTTGTTTAGGTCATATTCTAATTTTGTTTCCACTACTTCTTAACAGTGAATATTGTAGATTTCCCATCCGATTCGGGTCGAATGTCTCTCGAATTGGCTCGAATCGCTCGACTAGATAATTGTTTTCGGTTGTTGCTACAAAATCGATTAAACTTTGGCGCAAACTGACTAACACACATGTCACAACAAACACAAACACCTACACACACAGCACACGACAGACATTCTCGGTTTAAAAGCGAAATTCTAGGGTGAAACTATCCGGTTCTTCTTCGAAAGCCATCAAAAAGTCGTCCATTATCGATAAAACACGGTCGTTTACTATAATAAGAATTCAGATGGCAGCGAGCCGGTTAAATTTAAGCGCTGATAGCGACCAGCAGCGTTTCTCAAACCGAATTAGAAGGAAGGGAAAAAAAACAAATTCAATATATGTGCAATGGGTTCTCAGTTTCTGCGAGATTCCGTGCCGTTGGTTTTCATATTTCCATCGAAACTAAATTTGTTTATCGTGCAAAACAGCCGTTTCTGCTGTTTGTGTCTGTCAACTGGATGGATTGACTGGCTAAAGTGGCTCTCCGAAGACAATTCCATATGAATATTGTAATTCGCGACAACGTCTAAATGTGTGTGGGACTTATAAACGACAATGACGGTGAAAGAGAGCCGATTGTTGCAATTTTTTAGAGCAAAATTTGAATTTTTAATTCAATTGTCTCCATCTCGGGTTTGCTTTTCTGGTTTCTTGTTTTTTTTTCTGCATTAAAGGGAACTCAAGATCTGGATTGTTTATCCATTTAACTTCCATACCCGGCAATTAGCAATTGTCATTTTTATTTAAACTTTCCCTTTGTAGGTGGATAGCGTGTGACAGAATTCCCACTCTTGGTTTTGGATTCTTATTTATTGCAAATTTATTTCCTCGGTGTCGGATTTTTAAAAAGTAAAATTTTGCATTATATAAATTGGAATTGTGCGTTATCACAGAATGTCGCTTTTTTGTTAAGATTGTATAATTGTGACTTTTGACTTTCTTTTTCATTTCAAATTCAACAGCAGTACTTATTATATTCCTTTTTTAATTTTATTATACGATTATTTATTAAATTATTTGCATTATTGTTCTTAGAACGTATTGTCATTAAACACCATGCATGCTTATCGATGTTTCATATCAATTTTTCTGAATTTTGAAACAAATTAACACAAAAACTAAAAAAGAACATTCTTTAAAAAAAAATAAAAATTTGGTTGTCGCCCCACATGGTTTTTCTTTCCTTTTCTAATTTTATGGGAAGACGGAGAAAGCTTTATCTTGTTTCTTTTACTCGCATATAAGAAATATCACGTTGATCTTTTAATTAATACGTTAAATTTAAATTGAAAAAATCTATGATGCTTTGTTTGAAAGAGAAATCCGATATGTGCATCTCTTTTAAAACGTTATATTTAGATTTAAATAATCCATTTTGTTATGAAATCATCCACAAATACAGTTCAACCAAACACAACGAAACTGACGTCCATATAAATTTGATGGAGTTATATTGTAGCTTTTATTGTATATTGTTTTTTTTTTCAAATATTAATTTTTATGAATTTTCCATTATTTTTTTAGATAAAATATGAATTTAATAAAGTTTTAAGACAACAATATCTATTCTTCCAAATTCGCCTTTTCAATTCTATGTTTCTCAAAGTTATTTATGGTGATAGAATAATAATTTTATTTATTCCGTATTTATACAATTTGATATCAATTTAAAAGGCTATCAAACTTATAGCTTTTTTCAAATTTGGATATAAAATAGCTTTATTTATAAGACTAGTTTTTGGTGTAAAATCAACATTCCTAACTGGTTGTGATGGAAACACAAAATGTTTACATGAAATTAAGAGTGTGGTTTATAGAACACACATTTTCATAAAAATGCTTCGTTATATAGTATTAATATATTTAAGGTAAAACTATTATGAAATTTTAGTTGTTTTTAATTTCTAATTAAATTCAAAATAAAGGATTACATTCAATAATTATTTCACCATATTCTCAATAATCAAATAAAAACACGATTCATTCAATGATTAATTATTCAATACAAATAGTTATTCTGAGAAAATATTGCAAAACAAAATATTGTGATAAACAAACATTATATTCATATAACCTTATCAGAAGAAATATTTTTTCTAGTTGCGAAATAACAAATTTCCTTGTTTGGGAAGCTCATGTGAAAAGGCACACAAAGATCACAGCAAACTATTTGTCCAGAGGCAGAGGACTTATTACGGCCTATTGTCGATCTATGCACGATCAAATTAGAAATTCGCCATACTTGACTACATGCACGATCGATCGATCGTATTTATTGATCGCAGCAAACAAAAACAGCTCTAAGGTGAATTTGTTCTTCTCCCACTAAACTAAGCTCCATGCTTGATTATTCCATAAGACACTACTCCACTACACCAGTTCTCAACAAACGCATACACACATTAACACACTCGAAAAGCTTGTAAAACAGCTCCAAAGTGACGTCACTGTTAAACTGTCGTCATTTCTGTTGAACACGCGCGATTATCCAATGAATTGAATGTCATTGCAGTAGCAGATGGTCGCTTTTGATCTCGATACGGGTATCTTATCGCCTAGATAGCGCCATTTGGGCTCACCCACTGCAATTATTCGCTTATCTTGTTAGACTAACCTAGTTTGACACTTTTTTGTTCACATTTTGCTTAGGCCTGCTTTGATTGGAATTTTTTGCTTCAAACTTATCGGTAAACTATTGGACAATTCGGCTAAACACAGTTTGTTACCTGTCCCAACTGAATGAATGGAATGAGCCGAGAGAGTGAGACGTTTGTTTACGCGGTGACGGTAACCATGGCGAGGAGAGGGGCACCAGTTTGCTATTTGGTGTGGGAGACTCCAAAAAGACATCCAAGGAGGTTTTTAACACTTTAAAACAATGTGTGAACACTAAACGAGACGTTTTCAAGTTTAGATTAACCGATTAAACCAATTATCGATTTAATTAAACAGCCCGCACTTCTGGGGACAATCTCCAGCGCGCAACAAAACTGTAACTGGGTCGTTCATAAAATATGCATCGTAAAATCAGAATTTCCCAAATGTTCTACTTAATCTCTTTCCCATAAATAAAAACCAAAAACTATTTTATTTAAGACAACTTTTAATAAGAAAGTATTAACACATGCGTTGATTATTTAAAAAAAGGTGAAAGCTCATTTTTAAGTTTGGGTGTAAATAAACGTTTGTAGGGTAAACTTGGGAGAGACACCATAGGTAGGGGGAAGAGACGCCATACTCCCTTTAATTTAGGGTGGGTAAAAGACAGCAAATTTTTCCTGTGTTTGAAAGCTATATTAATTTTTCGACGGATTTAAATTTTTAAAGTGGTTTGAAAATTTTCCGGAATGAGTAAGAAAGAGCTCGTATTGATAAGGTTTTTGGTTTTTTTTCTCAACATAGTCTTCTTGGGGTCCCATATATTTAATTAAAAGTTTCTATAATTCTTTTTGCAATTTTGTATGTGACGTTCCACATTTGTTCATCAATCTCAGTATGTGAAATTCTAGTT
>JXOV01003378.1:0-13163 GCA_001014945.1 Clogmia albipunctata
GATTTGATTTTAAATGTCTACAATCATTTTCGTAGTTAGATGTTTGAGAATATTAAGAAGAAATATTGATCTTTTGAAAACGATAAACGGTTTCGATGAATGTTGTTTAACCTTGAATCATGTCGACTCGTACAACTGCTTTTCTTTCCAGAATTCAGTCATCACGCCTCGACTCAAAGTAATGGTAATTTTATTCAGTTTATAGTTAGGAAATGCTAAAAGTTAGACATCCGTTTCATCTGCTTAAGTTTTTAGAGGAAATCGTTTGAATTTAGTTGAGTGTTCATTGATTCTATTAGTTCGTTCAACAATAATACCTAATTTTAAAACAATCCTTATTAAATTTGAACTTGGGCTATAATTATTAGTTTAAAACCTTGATATTTGGTTTTAACAAAATATAATATTTGCAATCCTATAGCGAAAAGATATCTTATATTTATTAATTAAAGTTTAGTAATGCGCCACTATTGTTTACTGTTGAAAACTTGTGCTAAAAAGAAGTTCTTAGTCTGTTAACAAATTGGCTCAATTTCTTCTAAAAAAATAGCACGTTTGAGCTAAGAAAACGAAATTACACGTACTTCATATACACTCCACGCCACTTGAATAAGGTCGATTGAATTTTCTTGAACATCTCAGATTCTATTTTTCGAATTGCAATTCTTTTTTGAACGAAGGAAGGTATGATTAACCACCATCTGGGTCATAAAAAAGTCATGGGTTTATTACATATATAAAAAAAAAGTGTCGAATTGAAAAATAAGGGATTTCTCATAAAAAAAACATTTCGCCACTTGAATCTGGTCGCATAATGTTTTAGCTTATTTGGGTCATAAAATCTCGGTATAGTTATTTTCTTCAATTGATATTCAATAAAACCCCTAATTTATTAGACAAATTTACTAACAATAATTTTTTTTATTTATTTTGGTATTAAAGGCAGTATTTTGGTTCATTATAAAATCTGATAACTGCCATTATTTTATTAATGACACATCTTCCGGATGTACACAGTATTTTAAAGAAAAAAAAATCCATTTAATTCACACGTCAAACTCGAGTTTAAAAATTTGCCACTAGTTGGCGTACGTGTCGATTTGGAAATTTCCAGTTACAATATATTTAAAACGAAAAGATGGTTGGAGAGACAGTCAAAGACGGTAAAGACGGCACTAATATTAATTTCTTCTTGAAAATTCTAACACGATAAACCGTAAAAAATGATTAGACAAAGCTCAGTTAATCACATATTTGAACGATTGTCCTTAAACAAGAGTCGAAGGCAATTTTAAAGAAATGATCTCTTACAAAAATTAATAAATTAAAGCACTTTTACTCATCTAATTTAGAAATTAATAAGTAAAAGTATTTCACAATACGAATAAGGTATAATTAAGTTCGATGCAATCATTTGAAATGTTCTTATTAGCATATTAGATAAAATTCATGCTTATTGTATACGAATTCAAGCTATTTCTTTTCCTCTTTAAAAATGAAAAATGCATGTTGTCTAGATAGTAATAAATTACTACAACTGGACAGAAATATCTTATCGAGTTTATCATATAGACCATTTAAAGTCAACAGCTCCGGGTATTAATAATTTTTTGAAGAGATAAAGAAACATTCTCTAGAAAGCTACAAATGTTTCATTAATTAGATTTTGGACTTCGAATAGAAGTGCTTAGAATAAACATATAAGGAATAAAAATGGAAACAAATTTCAAAAGCCTTATAACAGTTTAATTATAAACTCTGCGGTAAGATTAAAGGTTTTGTAGCAGTTATCCTTAAATCAGCGATGGAAGGCTAGAAAAGAACAAGCCCATTAACCTTTTGCTAGATTGAGATTTCCAGCGACGATTACCCAATTCCACTAAAGTTAACCCCTCCGAGTTGAGTTGATTGACAACATCTCCTCCGTGCCCAGAGACTAGAAAATTTACAATGTCGGCAATTTTCGCCTGAAGACATGTAATTTGAGCGGCGAACATAAAGTTGCCGATTAGATCGATCCAAATTTGAGAAATGCGTGACTAATCTTTGAGCCAACAACCGGCAGATTTTGACGAAGAGGTAGAAGATTGATCCACAGCGTGATTGTAATTAATTAGAGAGGGAGAGAGAGAGACTTTTTGACGTTGGGATCACGAGACTTGTAGTTTTTCCACCCTCATTAGCGCCTCTGGAGATGGATGGCCTTTTTCATTAAGATGTGACTTTTGGACACCTTATTCTTCTCCAATGGCCAATGTCCAAATTGGGGTCACACACCTCGCGCGACCACGAAATTTCCTTCCTCCAAGAAGCGAGATGAAAGTGGCACAATCGGTCATTTAAAGACGCACTCTTTAGCTTTGCTTTCTTACACCTCTTTCTTCTGCTTCTTGTTCTTCTCATGCCCGGTTTACATTCGGACATTGCACAAACTTTGAGTCATATAAGCCAAGGTGTCCCCTTTCCAACGATCATATTTAAGAAGAAAAATAATTCTTTAAGATTTCATTTTATTGTATAATCGAAGAATTCCATATAGAAAAATCTTCTGTAGGATTTGAAATAATTTCGAATTTAAATACTGAGTATGGAGACTTTATTGGAAAATTATTCATCTTTGAAATGGCCAAAGAATACAAAAATTTAAAGATCTGTTTTGAAATTAAATTACATCATAACCTTTAAGCCTCCTACGTGAGATAAATGCAGTATAAATTATAGACTATCCTACATTTAAAACTATCTTACGAAAGATGCAGAATCATACAGAATGAGGTAAGTTTGTGAATATCAATATTTTATCAAAATTGCCATTCTTTAAAATATTAGCTGATTTAAAAATTCCATTACGAACAATAACAGTGGGTTTCAATTCTAACTAAATAAATACCCACATATTATATATAGATTATTTTAAAAATATTTCTAGAAAGAAGTTCAACTTATATTTTGGCCCATAATAAAGAACTGTTTTTTTAGATGAATTTTTCACAAATCCTAAAAAAATGACATTCGTGTTTTGCAATTCTTTCGCGACTTGTTGATGGAAATTATTATAAGCTTAAAGTTTTTGCCTCAATATGTTAGAGATAAAGGAGATAACAATATATTGGCAACACACCTTGTATAAATTCTTTAAAATATAATGTTTATAAATAGGGGATTCATTGACAGTCGTTCAAATTTGTGCTACTTGTGGATACGTATGTAAAATACGAGCTGCAATGCGAGTGTTTGATCATTTCCAATTAAAACAGATTTTACACCCGAGCAATCTTATAAAAATATACTCAAATAGTTATTTGTAGAACAAGGTTGATAAAATAAGACATTATTAAACACAAGGGTCTAGTGGTTAGCACATTTGACTTGAGGTCGTGGGATCAAATCCCTGGCGGACAATTTTTATCGCGAAAAAAGTTTTTCCATTTGTGTATATCAATTACATTACGAAATAATATTCACAGCGAATTATAAATAAGTAATGGCTCAAAAAAATATAAATANTAGTGGTTAGCACATTTGACTTGAGGTCGTGGGATCAAATCCCTGGCGGACAATTTTTATCGCGAAAAAAGTTTTTCCATTTGTGTATATCAATTACATTACGAAATAATATTCACAGCGAATTATAAATAAGTAATGGCTCAAAAAAATATAAATAAAATGGGCGGATTGACCTGATCCATTTACAACTGGTCTAGGTGCTATTAATTGACTACTAATACACTGAAAACAAATAATCATGGAAAGTCTAACACCCGTTGGTTGAGGTTGAGACTACCCCTAGTTCCATACCGGAATGTTGTGGGAAATATTACTATTTTTAAACACAAGGGTTCTTTAAAGTCACGAGTGTTTTAAGAAGGCCCGAGTGTTTAATAATGTTAATAGACCGTGTTTCATACAAAATTTTATGCATTTTTATATAAATTAACATAAAAGTCTTAAAATTTCTTGGAAAAGAACGGGATTGTTCTTTACCAATCACAAGCTTTTGAAAAATGGTCTCATTTTTTTAAAAATAATTTGAAAAAAGTCCGTTTTTACAGTGACAACTCCAATACGAAACTGGTAATCATATGAAATTAATCAAAATCCTTCACGGTGATCACACTTTAATATTAAAGAAAAGGAATGACAAATTTGAGTATCATAATATCAATTTTATGTAACTATAATGCATAAACTAATTTTAAGAATATTTAACTGGTTAAGCAAGATGAGTACAGTTTTGTGGATAATGCCGCCTTAATTATGACATTGAGATAAATTTGTCTGTAGATTAAAACTTTCTTTTTTCACGTGTTAAAAAAATAAATACAATTTGTGAAACTAAAACCAATGTCAAAAAGTTATCTTTACGTTATGGGATTGCTTTTATGATTCAGTATTTGTTCAGCATTCAAATGTAAACCGGCTATTAGTCCAGAAAAGAGCAGAGTCCACACACACTTGTCGTCATCATCGATTCCGTCGCAATTAATTCTCTCCATCATCATCATAATATTCTTTAGCAGACACCATAACACAAAGTACACAGCACAGAAAGCGTTACGAATGTAACATATAGTAATAATAACTTGGAGGTAAATACTTAAATAATAAAAGGAAAAAAAGTTATGATCAAGAACGAGTTTTTGGCAGGTTGATTCTCAGGTTGTAAAGATCGCAATAAAAATGCCAATGATGTGGTCGGTGTATGGGATTTGTTCCCAACTCTCGGCACTGGGCTGGGGCTGGAAGAGATGGCAATTGCGAGACTTTCATTGTAGGTACAAAGTATGTGTGTAAAAGAAAAGGCATTCTTGTTGGGCCAATTCCAATTCAAGACCAAATTTGTCGATCATCAAGCGAGAACCAAGACCTCCAATGTCGACCGATTATTCCAATTTAATTCGCCTCTTGGGGATTTTGTGCCTTTGGGCGCAACAGGAATGCCTGCCTCTTTGAGACCTGATAGAGTGAGAGAGACCAACTAAACGGCTTGACTTCAATTGAAACCAGGCATAGGCCGTTTTGTAGTCTATTTTTTGTCTGTTTGCCAGATAACAGCAACAAAACTAACTGGGGATATCCTCCATCGTTGGACGGATAACTGTACAGCTCAATCAGATTGGCCATTCTTAGCTGTTTTATTCTCCAGCTATAGCCAAAGATACCAGATTCTGTGTAGTGATTAGAAAAGCGCGACACCAGAACAAAAACAAATTTATAGAATAATAATCATAACTAATAAATGCCTGAGTGGAGCCTGTCAATAGATTTGATTTCCGCATAGATTAGAGCCCCGAGATCGATTGACAATTTATTCAAATTTATTCCAACGACCGGAATTTCATTCACTTCTTTCAGATTTCTCTCCGAGATTATTACGGGCCCCAGCTTCGGGCTTTCTCTCAGAATTTATTCGTTTATCAATTTATGGCTGGACATTACGACACATATTTTTGGCCCATTTATTGCTTGTTTATAAGACACACAAATCGGTTCTTTGATTATTCATAATTTGCTCTCGGGACAAGGCTGTTACCAGTCCATTTAGTCGACTAATTTGTTTTCATTGCATTTGTATGCCGATTAACAATATTTATTTATGATTTGAAAGAACAAGGTTTGTTGAAAGTTTCAAGTCGGACCAGGTTTTTGTGCAAATTTTAAATTTCCTTTTCTAAAACGTAAAACATGGAATTTATTGCCCAAAATTATATTTGCTGAAAGTTGAACCGTTTTAATGGTTATATTTGCAATTCCGAACATGATCTCATTAGCAATAAATGTTTAAATTACTCAAAATGTTTTAATTTTATAAAAATTAATATGAATATTTCGCCTGTGCCGAAAAGTTCACTTTTCTTAACTGCTTAATGAATGATAATGTTAATGTAAATTCAAAAATTTAATTGAATATTACTTTATTAATTTTTAATACAAATGTTCAAAATTATATGAAGATCATCAATTGGAAATTTTATTAAATAAAGATCGTCTGAATTTGTTATAATATTTCTTTTACTATTAAAAAGGCATTAAATATGAAATACTTCCGATCAGTTAAATTTTATTATTGACTAATTTGTAATAAAATCAATAACCTATCAAATGTCTTTTACAATGTCATATATGTTTTATAGCCCTAATAGAATCTTCTTTGAGAAATTGTTATTCACATCCAAAATATTTTTATTATCGAATTAATAAAAATAAAGACAAAAAACACATTTATTTCGCCTTATTCTTTAACACTCAATGCTGACTCACCCTATAATTATTTATATTATTCTTGGGAAGCCTTTAATTTATAGGATCCATTACAGACATATTTAAAGTCAAATAAATTTGATATCAAAGCAATTAGTCCTGATCATAAAAGTATCCATTTCGGCTCTCCATTTAAAGCCCAATTCCGACGACAAACTCTGCTTATCTTCTCCATTAACCAAGATCATTTCAAACTGGATGTATAATGTTTCGGGGGGCTGGTAGGCCCTGTGATCATTACAACCAGCTCTTAACCGCCCAAATTAATGTTTTCCTAGACCTCGACTAAACGATTGAGTCATTATCGTGCAAACACAGAAACAAGGAGGACCATTGTTGTTTCTTCCTCTTCTCTCCTTCACCATCTTTTTCACTTCTTCCTGGACCCACAATCTCTTGATTACGATTCCAAACAATTATTTGTTTTTGTGGACCTCTTCAAAACAACTTCCCATTCATCTATCCATTCACGCGATCATTTGCTTTTTGTTTCCAGATGATCGTTTCAGAAATTCATTTGTTTTGATCGTTTTTGTTCCGTGATCTTTCCGGATCAACGCCATTGAAGGATCGGGGAATTGAGGATCGGTTTTGATTTGACCGGAAGAGGGGTGAAAGGAAGCTGTTAAAATTTACGATCGTTCCTTATTAAAGTTGTGGGAATTCAGACCATAAACGACTTAAATCCTGAATAATCGTTAAAAGATCGGCTCTTGCGGTTTTGTGTCGAATTAGGCCATTAAATTGCACTAAACAGAAAATGTCGTGACTTTGGAAATTGCGATCAATTGATCAATTTTGTACTCTCTGTTTGAAGAAGAAATGGTGAGCAAAAAGACAAAACAAGAAAATCGACTGTTGTGCGCATTCCAAGAGGGTTAAAGATCGTTCTTGGGTTCTGACTCTGAAAAAATAAAAATAAAAAACGAAAAACAAAACGAAATGGTTAAAAACCTCATTTGGTTCTCTGTGGTCTTCTTTTCCCTAGACCAAGACCAAACATCTGGATGATTTAGCACTAAGCAATTTCAGATCGTTGCACTTTGTCAACAGATGGTCGGTCTCACAGCCAGCTGATTGCGCTTCCTTCTTTGGCTCTAACCAAATTCAATTTCAAATCTTAATAAATTCAGCCTCTTAATTGGCATAATTTACCACAATGCAATAATGAGAAAATAATGCTGGATTACTTTTTTTTCGTCTAGCCCGACAAAATTAACAGAATAAATGATACTATAGTTGATTAATTTCTGTTCCCCTTTGCCCAATTCTTCTTCTCCCATATTCCTCTCGAGACAGTGTTTAGCCGAGAAATTATTCATAATTCCACATTGAGAAAGAGAGATAATTTAGAGTCTCATAAGGAAATAATAATGAATTAACACAGAAGCACTAATAATGGTTTTTAGAAAGATTACCAAAAATCCGGATGCTCTTTCAAGACCCAACAAAAAATACCCATGAGAATTTATCTATTGTGAAACTAATCCGATCACTGAGCTGAAGCCGATGAAAAGGACACTTTTGTCGGCATCTTCTGTCAGTTTTGATGATCAGATGTGGTTTTGGAGGAGGAGATCCCACGTGAATCGTGTGATAGGGCGGATTCTTAATTCCTCATTCGGGTGGTCTCTGGTCTTCCAAAGTCGTGATCTGTGATCAAGGTAGTTTAATTGCCTACGGGGACAAGTGTCATAAATAATCTTTCATTTTTTGTCCAGTCTTTCCTTTCTAGAGAAATGTTTAATGGTCTTTCGGTAGGATTTATTAAACTAGTTCATAAATTATAATTTTTAACAACAATTAAATGAATACTTAATCTATTTTTGAATACAACAAAGAAAAGCATTTCATCAATTTGTATAATTTTTTCTATATTTAGAGGATTTGTAGATTAAGAAATATACTTCATAAATGGATATAAAGTTTGAATCTTTAATGTATATATTCTATTAACTATTTTCTTATAACTTTGAATGTATTAAATATGTTACACACTTAAGTAAATATAAAAGAAAATTTAGATGACCTATATTCCTCAATGATTTAATAATATCTTTGTAAGTTATTTACATTTATTTGTTTAAAAAAAACTCTTCAGAAAAGTGTTTGATCTTATTAATTAGTGCTTTTCACATGAAATTTCTGGATTATACAAATAGAAATTCCTTATAAAAGATAAAAATCAGCAATCATCTTACCAAACACAGAGCAATTTTAAAATTATTTAAATTTTGACATGAAAAAATTGTGTAAAATTCATGTACCAAAAATCTGCCCAAAATGGAATTAATTACTCTGAAAAGTGCTCTAAAGTTGTATTTTTAATAAACGACTGTTAAACAATGGGTCTGGAATTCTCAGAGACATGAGATTTCTATGAATTTTTAAATGACAGCATTGACTTTTATGCAAATCAATCATCGGAGCAAAAGAAGGTTCAGGGTCTGGAATGGAGATTCTTTCATTGTTTCACAAGAATCTCGTCTACAAAATTGAAAAATACCAGACTATGGGCAACAACGAAAGTGGTAAAAAGACAAAGCCCAGCGCGGAGTGGAGGAAACAAAACCGAGAAGGTAACAAACACAACAAGATAAAAGAGGAAGAGGAGACGACGAAGACGAAACCAAACAAAAATTGCAAAGTGTTGTGTTGCAACAACAATTTTCGCCATTTTCGTTCTTTGTACACACATTTTCCTCAATGATCGATCGCGTCGTCGTTGGCTGGCTCTTGTGAAAAAGGGTCCATTTGTGTTTGGTTTTCTTTGTTGCGCAACTGAACAGAACAGAGAAAAACTACACAGAAGAAGAATTGAGCAAAAATACTTGGGCATAATAAACCTTTTCATTTTCTATTCAATTGGCATTTCTATGGAATTATTATTGACATTAAATCTTATTTGTTTTGATCATTTGAGAATTAAATTGAGAGAAGAGAAGTCGGATTGCTCAAGTGATCGTAACATTTGATTTGCGCATTTTATCAAACTGCCGCATTATCGGTTTACTTGATCTTTAGTGATCAGATCAGAATCACCAACGTTTAGTTTACATCTCAAGAGGTGGAGATAGAGAGAAGAAACCAAGATGTTCCACTTTTGTAGGAGTGAAAGAAAAATTTAAGTACGTAAACAAATCCACGATCAATTAATAATGATCTTGAACATGTTTATTTTCACAGTGTGATGAGAAAAATGGTCTTTGGGTCGAGAGACTGACTGGAGGAACGAATGAACACACAGCACATGATCGTTAACTCGTTTTAGACAGAGAGACAGACGGGAGGACGACGGGGAATGGGCGCCATTGCAAAATAAGTGCGTACGATCAAAACAATACAAAAGAAGCACGGACGGGGCCTACATTACCTTGAGAAGAGTAGTAACAATTTTTGAAAACCCGGAATGTTGCTTTATTTTTAATCCACTACACTTTTTGGATCGGCACTTGGCTAATTTATGGTTGTTTCTTGAATCACTATCGCTTTTTAATGAGCCACACTCAACACTCTTCCATTATCATAGAAGATTTCTCTCGTTGGCGCGTTGATGATGATATTCTTCTACCATCTGAGANCCCGGAATGTTGCTTTATTTTTAATCCACCACAAACTTTTTGGATCGGCACTTGGCTAATTTATGGTTGTTTCTTGAATCACTATCGCTTTTTAATGAGCCACACTCAACACTCTTCCATTATCATAGAAGATTTCTCTCGTTGGCGCGTTGATGATGATATTCTTCTACCATCTGAGAGTCACATCATAAATTAAAATCAATACATATTTTCATTATTTCACACACGAAGCACATATATGATAAATAATGTAAAAAACACGCCACCAAACAGCACCTCTCTTTAAGGCAAGAACGATCAGAGTTTTCAGAATAGGGTTTTGTAGGTTTTCCGCCTTCAGATCTCCGCACTCTTGCTGGTTCAACACTCACACATGGGCAGCACACCTTGATATACTCGTATTCTTTTCCCGCGGTATGTTTTTTTGATTCTTTCGCTGGTTGATTTTATTTTCAGAGTTCTTTTTCGATTTTCAATTTTATCTCTCACAACACACTGTTTCGATTTCGCTGCCACTTCTTGCCATACAACATTCACGACGAACGCGACGAGAGATGCCCAAGTTGTGGACGTCCAAAATGGGCAGGCATTCTCAGCTCTCCAGCAACTCCAAACACGACATCATCATACACACAATGTGTGGGAAATTTGGGAAAAAATCTTGCTTTTCGTCGTCGACTCGATCAAATTACACTCTACTTGAATGGAAAACACACGTCCAAGAATTCTTCTCGCTCTCACTCCTCAATTGCGCGGCAGAGTTGAGATTTCACTTTGTGGACTTTTGGATCCACCACCAGAAATAATAATGGCACAATTGGTTTTATTCGCCATCTCTCATTACTTTTGCTGCTGCTCCCTCCTTCCTCCTCATCTTCTTCCAATTTTTCTTCTCTTCACTTTAACAACTTCTTGGTCGTGTCGTTATTTTTTATTATATGATTTTTTTTTCACTACAACTCCAGAGTATGAAAAACAACAAACATTTGCGCCTTGACCGTAATTACTGCGTTATTCAATTTCTTTCAATTAAAATTCCCCAGTCATCTCTTACAAGAGCTCGTGGTTCCCCCGAAAATATTGTATGTTTTCTGGGTATTATGTATTAATTTGTCTTCATATTCGTTTTGAGACGAAGCGAATTTATAATTTCCCACTTCTTTCAGCTAAATTCTTTCCGTTGGACACAATTTTTTATTTTTTTCAAACTCCCGAGCACACCTCACAGAACCTCTACTCTCCACAACGCACTGAACCATAATAATATTACTATACAAAACACCTCATTCATTCTTCTTTCATTCAGGTTGGCTTACCTGGGCTGTCTCACAAGTTATTAGTCTTTGAGGCTACTATAGCAACATGAAATTCTTTTCGTTTAAATTCTCCCCCAAAGTAAGTGTGAATATTTTAGCCAAATTAAACTGGGGCCTATTTTTTAAATGAAAAAAAATATATCGTTCGGACATTAGAAACTACATAGTTTTAAGAAAGGAAATCAAAGAGCTTCTGGACTAATAACATATTTCTAACATTTTTTTATCCTTGGACATCTAGAAATACTGGAAAGATCGAATATTCTGAATGAGAAACTTGACTTGCCGCGATTTCTCACTTTGAGCAAGTATTCAAGCATACCGTGAGGCTACTTCACTATTATGTTTGACGCTGTTTAGCCGTAATCGAAATGACTTTTTCCATCATACCGTGATCGTGGACAAACCATAAGTCCATTGGTATGAGCAATGGTACCAAATGAGTACCAGAGTATTGCAACAAGACTGATTTTGCCTATAACGAGCTCTGGACCCAAAACATCGAGAAAAAATATCAAAATCCTTATAAAATACTAGCGAAAACAATTTGATTTTTTTTAGGGGAAGAGATGTAAAGCAGAAAACGGAAAGACGGACCATGGAATGAAATCGGCCGAATATTCAGAGTTTCAGGCAAAGGAAAAAGTGGAATATTAGAATCAAATATATTATGAAGTCTAATTTCTAATACTAGACCTCATTACTCCAGACACCAAGAAGATTACATTTTTACCTTCCCTTTTAAAGGNAGAAAACGGAAAGACGGACCATGGAATGAAATCGGCCGAATATTCAGAGTTTCAGGCAAAGGAAAAAGTGGAATATTAGAATCAAATATATTATGAAGTCTAATTTCTAATACTAGACCTCATTACTCCAGACACCAAGAAGATTACATTTTTACCTTCCCTTTTAAAGGTTGAATACAACCCGCGAAACCTGCACCAGTTCCGTCTAGACTGACGAACAGATAATCTATGGTTCTTGTAAAAAAATTCAAGAGTCGCATGATCTTGTGAATTAAGCTAGAAGTAAACTATATTGAAATATAAAAAATTACTTTAAAAAATATAGTTCTTCTATGATAGTCTAATTATTTCTGAAACAGCCCACGTAGTTCTTACCAGGTGGGTTTCTGTTTTTGNTAATCTATGGTTCTTGTAAAAAAATTCAAGAGTCGCATGATCTTGTGAATTAAGCTAGAAGTAAACTATATTGAAATATAAAAAATTACTTTAAAAAATATAGTTCTTCTATGATAGTCTAATTATTTCTGAAACAGCCCACGTAGTTCTTACCAGGTGGGTTTCTGTTTTTGTGTATGTTTCAGACCACTATCGAAAACGATTTTACTAAATACACAACCACACAACACCGGCTTATGAGATACTCGTGGTAGAAGTGCTAAAAACACATGCTAAAATCAAACGTTTTTAATCAAAGTTGTATTTTGTGCATAAATTAAATAAATAAATATTGTTATTTAATTTTAATACACGTATAAATAAATACGAAAACTTTTAGGCAAATTTAAATGATAAATTATTCTTATTTTTGCAATTCAATATCGCAAATGATGTAATGTTATCTTTTCAAAGTAATTTTCCGTATAAAAATATGTTACTTTACATCCTTGTTTTAAAAATATATTTTAAAATAAATTATTTAAAGCTTGTTTTGAAAGAAAATGTCATGTCTTCGTATTTTAAATATTATTACTGAAACAATTATTGTTAATTGTCGTAAAATAATTTGCCCTTCATTAATTTTGAGTTAATTGCTTTGCAACAGGTGACTTTTCATTTGTAAATTTTGAAGAATAAAAATAATTCGTTTTGTAATCTTAAAATGTTTTTCTTAATTAAAAATATATTACAACAAGTGACAAAAAATAATACAAAACCGAAAAAAGAAGAAAAAAATGTAGTTGACAAGAAATAGTTTACCTTGAATTTTCCACAACTTTTTAACAAGGAATAATCTTATATATAATATTCTCTTGTCA
>JXOV01003382.1:0-10063 GCA_001014945.1 Clogmia albipunctata
TCGTGGGAATAGTTTATTTTATTTTTTTTTGTATTTGGACTAGATATCCGGAAATTAGCAGACAACTCAAAGTAACAGTACAAATAACTAACAACAAACGTCCCCTCTAAAGCGTCCAGGCCTGTACTGCCCTGGTGTGCGGTGCTGATGGCGAGTAAAGTAAACATTTTTATCGTATTCCATCATAATACTACTTATCGATTGCAATATGTTAGTTAGGGTCAGGAAATAGCTATGGCGAATAACGTGAAGGGGCGTATGGCTTTCCACACGTTTTCGTGTATCTGGACAATTAACTTATTCATACATTTTATATATGAATAAGGGCTATAATCTCAGAGCTGGTTCTGCTCCCACCATATTCAATTTATTATGAATTTGCTCAAAAACTTAGGTAATCATATGAAATATGCAAAAGACATAATAGTATAAAACAATCATTTTTCAGGTGTTCTTTAGAAACAGTGGAATTTCATACTTTCAAGGCAAGGTAGTTTAATATTCCTTTATATACGTAGTTCGGATTATCTATCTACCCCCATCAATAGATTGTTCAAGATTATTCCTCTTAGAGGTGTGCTGTTACAGATTTGACAAGTGGGTAAAGATAAGTTTATTGTTTAATTTGGAAACTAATTCTAGTATTTGCACATCTTTTACGACACAGAGACGGAAGTTGTTGGGAGAAAAGCTACCTTTAAATTTGAGGTTCCAGAGATATCAAGAAACAGCAAAAAGCAGCTTTAACATAAAGCAGGAAAAGTTTTTATTATTAAAAAAATATAAAAAATGAACTTTCTATTTAAATTAGATCTATATTTTAATTTATCACCAAATAAATTTGTTAAGTTATCTTTTGCCATTTGATTGTGATTGTGTTTTTATTTTAAATAAATACTTATCTAAGTTTTTATAAATCTATACATTCAAATATTTTTAACAGAATTGAAATAGATTTTCAAAGGTCAGTATACAACTATGGAAAAAAAATTATTTTTAAAATGGCAATAAACTCAATTTCCGATGAAAAAATGCACTGAATTTACTTTGTTAAAACCGAAAACTAAATGTAATAAAATAGTTATTTATGTAAGGAATGTGTGCATTGAATGATTTTTATTGAGAGTAATTATAAATTACACACACATGGCTAACAAACAGATATTTTGGCAATTGACTCATCATATTGCAAATTAAATTCGATAAAATTTTCGTAGAAATTCAATACATTTATCGAATTATATTCCAAATTTGATGGAAAAAATTAAATCCCTTTCAATTTTGCTAAGAAACATGGGGAGTCTCAATCTCAACCATCGGGTTTTGACTTTTCATTGACTATGTAATTTAGTGCGTTAAGACTAGCCTATAGGGAGATGAATATACTTACGAGTTTTTAAAAATTGAAGAAATATATGTATTTAAAAAAAAATTAAATGATATGATTTGACCAAATTGCATCTTCTCTAGAAAAGCTGAACTAAGAACTTAATTAACTCATAAACAATATCCGCATAAATATTCGAAATACCGATGCTGTTTTGTTGCTAAAAATTGTAAACAAATAGTATACTTTCACTTGTCTAAAAATAAGTTTGCGCCGACATTGACCCTATAGAATAAATAGTAAATGCCAGATGAAATCCACATTAGCAGCAGCAGCATTTAAATTAAATTGAAAAAACTTGTCCACACAGAGATTACATTCTTAAATCAACAAATCTGTGCAAAAAGATTTGATAAGCTCGGCACAAAAACGGCTGCTTGGCATCTACAAATTACACTGCAAAGTGTTTGCTATTTGGTAATTAATTAAAATCAATTAGAGGTGCAATTATCGCTAAAAGTGACAGCAAAAAATATGAGCGGGCATTGGAATTAATATTATTCGTTATTTGTTTATTGACTTAATATAATATTATTTGCCGCAAACTTTCATTACATTACTTACTTTACGTACCCGACGAGAGATACCCCGAGAGCGCGCACAGGAGTATACTATATATGCAAATCTTATTTAGCAAAAATATTTTAGTTGTTTTTCAACAACCTGATGTTGTTGTTGCTCTTTCAAAATAATTACTTATTCAAATGGAGAGTTGCTAAATGCGATCAGGTCATAAATTAAAACAGCTTTTTGCCGCTCGCGCGCGAGATTGGCAATAGTCACATCTATTCAGCACACACTCAAACATGCAGATTCATTAAGATAAACACAGAGAGAGAATATTACCGATTCCAATTTCCATAATGTGATTCATATATAATATGCAAACAGAGTTAATCGCAGGTGTAACAAAATCTCAAGAGATCTGAATTGAATTTTTCTTTATTACAACAATATTGATGGCTTTACAGAATAGTAGCTTCATCTTATATCTAACAATTATGAGATTTAATCTAATTGCTCTTTAGTCAGAATCCTAACTATTATAATTAAAGAAAATGTGTCCCAAAATCTGAACTATACCATAAAGTACATAAGATAGAGTAACTTATGGAATAACAATAATTTACAAACAAATAGCTTCTAAGAGAACGCTTTTAGGACTAATCATTTTATGAAATTTTCAATATCAATTCGGGCATGATGCCTTATTTCAAGATCAAAAGTCAAAAGCATAATTTTTGCATTTTGGGCTAGGAAAATCCCGGAAAGATTTCCCAAGAGTTCTATTTTGGTAGAGTTTTTTGGCCTAACGAAACTCACTTATTCTAAAATAAGGCTCATTCATATGTTGTGATCAATGAATTGGTAATTAATGATTGGAAGATATTGATTCAAATGATTCTTATTTTAAAAAGGCCACAAAACGACGAAACTATAACAATTTTATAAGAATCGTTGCATGATCGTATGATTACTCTAAGAGGTTACTATATTTGATTATCTTATATTTTAACTCCTATAGACTTTTTCCTATAAAGTTACTTGAGTAAAAAGGTATTTGGTAATGCTTCATAATAGATTCATAACCCTAAAGTCGAAATTTGTAAAGATATGCTTGCCAATGTGTCATTCTGTGAATTTAAGAAACCAAAATTTGCTTAAATGGCCCCAATTTACAAGTTCTTAAGACGAATTTTATTCGATAAGTTAATGTAAAATATATGGTCTTACAAGTGTTATATTGGAGGATATATGTCTGATGGTTTTTTCCTTAATATCTGTATTATATACTTTATAATTCACTTAACTAATTAATAGTAAAAAAAGNGAAGTGGCCACAATTTACAAGTTCTTAAGAGGAATTTTATTCGATAAGTTAATGTAAAATATANTAAATGGCCCCAATTTACAAGTTCTTAAGACGAATTTTATTCGATAAGTTAATGTAAAATATATGGTCTTACAAGTGTTATATTGGAGGATATATGTCTGATGGTTTTTTCCTTAATATCTGTATTATATACTTTATAATTCACTTAACTAATTAATAGTAAAAAAAGTATAAAAGTATTTTCTTTTATATTTTATTAAAGTCTTATATTAGTTTGGGAGAAATTACTTTCTTTATTAAAAATGATCGAAAATGTCTTATTTATTTAATCTTATTTATTTAACATACTTAAAATACTAGCTTAACATAAGAATTGAAAAAGCACAATCTTAAAACGAAAATACTATCTCACCTCTTATACTTATTGTATAAAATTTTATTTAAATCTGTTAAAAAAATAGTTAACAATACTTTTAAGGTCATTAATTATTGAGAGCTTAGAAATTAATGAGAAAATATACAATGGACACAATTCTTCGCAAACTAGGGGTTGATATTTAAATTGGCAAATGCCATAATTTGCGGGCTGAATGATGCTGTTGAGAATGGATGAGAACGATCGATTAATAAAACCATTATACCCCTTGTTAGAGCTTGATTTGGGGCATTTTTCTTCTGAACTCTGTGTGTATTTTAACAAATATTTTTGGCCTCTCTCCTCTAACCAAAGACGATGATGATGATGTGTGTATCGTTATTTCTCAATTAACGCATCTTAAAGATCTGCCGCGCACCGGTCATCAGCTCTAATTTTCGACCACCCTGGACGGGGCTGACTGTCGGCAAAACAAATATTTGGATCCCGATTCCAACAAGAATATCCCTCGCCACCCCGACCTCTTCCAAATTTCACCTCATAATAAAACATGAACGCATTTTGATTGTATTATTAATTTATTAGGTTTGGTTGTAAATTCATTATTGACTAGAATAAAACATTTATTTCGAATTTTAATAAGAATCAATTTAGTTTTGAATGAAATTATATTAGTAATTAATTTGGAAGACATAATACTACTTTAGGTGCTTTAAATAAATACTTATATTAACACATTCAATGATTTTTAACGCAAACATAAAAGATTTGTTCTAAATAAATTATAAAGGGATAGTTAAGTATATCCGAGCTTATTTTAATAAAATGTGATTTTTCTAATGCAACAATTGACATTGTAGTATTATAAGTAAAATACCATAACCACCATACGCATAATGACACGTTTTCGTGCATTTGGATTCTGGAGAATTGCCTAATTCATTTATTTTATAAGTGAATAAGGGCTATAATCTGCGACCAACCAATAACCGAATAATACTATAAGTATAATTTGATATAAACCCATATAGAAAAAACGAATTTAATATTTTAAACAAGTGATATAAATATAATTCTATTTTAATGATATACTAAAGTACAAAATAAATCATCCTAAGAAAAAGGCACAATATAAGTTCTTGTATTTTTAAAACAGATATAAAACAAATACAATTTAAATTAAATACATTATTTCCCGATCAACCCAATTTAATTTCAGGATTAACTAAAATAACCAATTCTTATCGTAATCAAACGCTTTTGTTTTGCGAATGCTTATACTCGTATATAAATATATATTTTCGTCTGATTATTGTGGTGTTTGTAAGATTAAAAATACAAAAAAGATGAAATAGGCCAAAGACAAACTACTGTGCCTTAAGGCTTTTCACAACCGCTTGCTCCGTCTTGATTCTGGGATTACTTGGCGTATAAAATAATAATGTCTAAATTAAGGTAGGATGGAATGGAATGCATGTATGGGAGGTGAGCATCATCAGCAGCCAGCAGTGGGGTTCCAAAGAGGAGAAGNTCGCGAAATGGCCAAAGACAAACTACTGTGCCTTAAGGCTTTTCACAACCGCTTGCTCCGTCTTGATTCTGGGATTACTTGGCGTATAAAATAATAATGTCTAAATTAAGGTAGGATGGAATGGAATGCATGTATGGGAGGTGAGTATCATCAGCAGCCAGCAGTGGGGTTCCAAAGAGGAGAAGAGAGAGAGAGCCATGGGAATAGCCACATAATTACAATTTATCATGAGCCTTCATCGTCAATATCATCATCGTCGTTTTGTCTGTTGTTTCCCCAACTTCTTTTTAACAATTGAATATAAATTCTGATTAAAAACCACTATTTAGGGCCAATCAAACTGAATTACTTTTCTAAATAATCGATATTAACAAATCAATTTAACATTTTAAACCAGAAAAAATGCACAAACCTCAATGTGCTTGGCAATATTGACACTAAAAATAAATTAATATCGACAGTAATGTATTCAGTCATTGCATAATGGTGCTGGTTTAACTAGAAGCACCTGTTCCAATAGTTTCCCACTCGATCAATTTCAATAATTTCATTTAAACGGGTTCGTCGCTCACTCGCCTGTTGCTGTCTTTTGTTTTAGTACCAATCGAATTTATGCCTTTAAAAATCCCCATTCAAGCGATGAGTCATTGTAAAACTATGAATTCCAAAAGGATCAGAATAATAAATGGTGGCTCCTATCTAGTTACCCATTTTACAACTGATTCGATAAGGTCGACAGGTTTGTTTCAGTTCTCTCTTTGCCGATTTTAATGAATGACAAGTCCATTGAAAGGCTGTGTACCTCGTAGAGACCGAGGTGATGGAATGTCCAGATAAGGTGCACCAAAACACAGAGGGTTTTGTGTAATCATTGTGAGCCTGTACCCTTCTTACAATAGAGTAGAAAAATGATTTCGTGTCCATTTTTTTCTTCTTCACGGACAACAAAGTGTACATAACAATAAAAAGGGCGCTTCGTTGACTCTCTAAATAGATAAGGGTAAATCTGTAGGGAGTTGGACCCTGAATGGATGGATGGGTTCCCAGATAATGAGCTTTGTAATAGAGGCCCAGAGGAGGCAACAAGATAATAAGAATTAGGGCAGGTCGATAGAATAAAGGAATAACGCCGATTGGACAAGTGACAGCACAGAGCGTTATCAATCGAATAACTCTGGGTTCAAAACGCCGCCTAAAAAACAAAGCTATGAGTCATCCCACTTTTTGAGAAATTCAAGACCATTGAAGCTCCTTAACAACTCTGGGATAGACCACCGCCGTGGACTGATTCAATTTTCGTAATGGCAAAACAGAGAGCTGTTTTCGTGCCGGATGTGTTCATCACTTTTCTTGTTAATAACATAATCGAGAAGATTTATCTTTTGATCCCATCAATTGGGTGAGTATGCGAAATATCACAAGAAGTTCCCGCAAAATGCCAGTGTGGAAATAAGATTAAAGAAAAAGGAAACAAACAACGACCAAAGTGATCAGGCGCACTGGAATTTCGTTAAGATTTTTTTCGACATAAAATCTCTACGTAAATCTTTTCATATTTGAGTTATCTCATAAGTGTATAATAATATTAAACGCACATGGCTTATTTAAAAATTACTATAATTTACTCACTATAAATGTTTTGTTGAATTGACAAATTGTAATACTATACATTTAATTAAATGTAACGATATATAATAGATATTTGGTTTAATGTTTCTAACTTAAACGTTTTTTATATTTTACATACTAAAAAATAATCAACATATCATCATTTAATTACCTTAGCCAAAAGGAACATAATTATGTACAGGGATTCTAAGGACTTCTTGATTTTTTAATTTGATTCCGTGTACGAAATACTATCAATAAGCATGATTAAACACAAGGTAAGGGCTATAAAACCCGAATTTTTTAATAATGCCTAAGTTTTATAAAACACTATTACGTAATTGTTTTCTTTGAAATCACTTTCATTTATAAAAATCTGGTTACCGTATTAAACTAAAAATCATTCCATTGATCGTATATCAAGATTCCACTGATTTTCACGTCAATGAAATTTGATTGAATGATTTCAGTTTCATAATGAAAAATTGATCTTTTCTGTGGGTTAAGTGTGTTTGTTTTTCTCATAATTATTAACTTAATCGACCAAAAACTCCTTTTCATTGCCTCTAATAGATATTAGAAATGGTCACACGGAGGTAGGAGTAGGTGGAACAGAGAATGAGAGGAAGACAGGGGCGGAGGAAATATTTAATCATAGCCTTGGTAATAAATTTCAGAAAATATGGCTATAACAATGAATTTGCGGTTTCCTTTAAAAAACTGATCAATTTATGGACCAGTATTTGTTGGGAGTTGTGTTTTTGCAGCCGGCGGTCCCCTGTTAACAACCAAAGACGACGTGTCTCGCTCTCTCAGAAATAAGCCGCTCCTTGGGACTGACTCGATGATGTCTCGATAAAAGCTTAATTGCGTCTTTAATGCATTCTTCTTCTGCCCGAGAATTGATACATGGTCGACACCTTGTTGCATTTAATGACAAGGTTTATTTTATTGCATATATTGGACAAGTGGACAGAGAGTCGTTTCAATCGATCGAATTTGCGGAAATACTTTCGTTTATTGAACTTAAAACACTATATTAATGTCCATCATTCCATTATTATGATGGCAATGAAAAACATGAACCCAGACAGTTCCATTACCATTAAATTTGGCAAAATGGGAAATACTCATTTGATACAACTTTGTATTTTATGTGGCTTTTGAATCTTTTGTATTTAATAATAATTATTTTCATATTTAATTTAATGGTTAAATAAATGACTTATAATTTTATAAATACAATTTTGTAGAAAAAGACTTTGATAGAAATGAAACAAGTATCAAGTAAGAGACTGGAAATACTCTTTAAAGAGGATCCCCAAGATTTGATAACAATCATAGCATGACAGTTATCAGATTTTCTAGTGATTCATGTATCATCCTTTCACAAAAATTGTACTGAAAATCCTATTTTTGTAGTATGTAAAAACATCACTGCCTTTTCTGTAGTTCCAGTTATTAGAATCCATTATGTTACTTGATTTAGCAGTCATTTTAATTTAAAGCTGTGAAATTTTTTTTATATAAAATTCCAAATATTTAAAAATCTAGCTGGATTTCTAATAATTACAAAAATAATGATAAGTCCCGCATACTTGGCGAGCCATAAGTAATTTATAATTATGTAAATAAAAAAAATCATTTCAATTCCGGTAAGGAACATGTGTAAACCTCAACCAACATTTGACATTTTATAGACTATTTCTGTTCAGTGTGTTAATAGTCAATTAATAACATCTAGAAAAAGGATTCAGTCAATCCGAACTGCCCAGGTTTCGAATCCATGTCCTCCGAAAAATCAGTCGTGTGCATTATTACTCGATCATAGGAGGATGCAATTTTATTTATACAATTTAAAAAAAATAGCCTTGATATTATTAAATATTTTTAATCTTTATTTTCAGTTGTAAATAAACTAAAAAGAAGAAAAACAAGTTCCATAATAAATAAAACTTTGAACAATTGAATAAAATTAAATAACCTTTAATTGTCTCTTCGTTATGAGATAAAGGTTGTACAATTTGAGCTTTTATAATAATTTTCATAATTATAGTGACTAAATCTTATGTTAAATAATAACGCTTATTTGCTTAAAATCAAATAATTTTCTTATTACACAAAACAATTTTAATTCCCCTCGATCCATATGAGAAAAAAAATCCATTAATGAAGTTATATTAAGCTTGTGTGTGGACATACCAGACATTCCTCTGTTTCTCTCGGAGTTCCATCCCATTAATTCAATTTCGTGATTTAAAAATGAAAATCAATTTTATACCATTGATGACGCAGTAATAATTTTAATAAACCTGTAAATACATCCATAAATACATATTACAAAAGTGGCGTGCTGATTGAAGCTTTCTGGCTCGCTTGGTCTGGCCACATAAAGTCTGCTGTGGCTGTGAGTCCAAGCCTGCCGCTGAAAGAGGGGGAAAGGAACGATAATCAGAATTCCATAGATATGACCATGTAGCAGTTGGAGGGCAGGCAAACGGGCAAGCACAAGAACCACCAACCAGACTCAATAAATGCGAACGAAATTCTCTCTATAATCAGGCACGACGTTCAAATATTTATTTATTTATATATATCTTTCGATTACCATATAACTAAATATCTATATCTATCGGGCAATAATGTGTGTGTGTGCCCAGCTTGTGAAAATAAAGAATAAAGCTTCATGGTGGGCCTTTTATTATCTTCTGGGAGGTTCGGAACATCATAATTTTTTACTCCCTGCGCTTCATTTTCTCAAAACATTTAAACTTGTGAGCGCGCGCAAAGCTAAAGAACGTTTGCTTTTTAAAACTGGATGCGGCTTAAAGTATGCAGCTGGCTTGCGATTTTTCAATTTTTCTCCACAAATATCAGAGCTGTAACCATGAATCTGGTGGCTGTTTTAAAAACCACATTGAGAATTTCGGGAATTCATTAGGGAAATGTATTGAATTCTTAAACATATTCTACCGAGATTTTTAATATTGTGAACGTTTTCTTATTCTAATAATTTTTCAATTCAAATTTAAAATAGTAATTTGTCTTACAAGATTATAAAATCAACTCATTTAAATAAATAGAAAAGCTGCCTTTCAATATAGTGATACAAAAAATCTATTTTATTTGATCATAAATATATCACTTTTTTATAAAGGTTTTCACTTAAACCACATAAATTATTTCTTTCTTTCTTAACAAAAGAATATGATTTAACAGTTTTCTCTGTAGATAATTTGATAGTAGTTTACGTAAGGCTGGATCTGTCTCGTGGCCGATGTGGTAACGCATCTGGCTGCCTCTTCGGAGTCAAGGGTTCGATTCCTG
>JXOV01003382.1:17730-45756 GCA_001014945.1 Clogmia albipunctata
TTATACAAAATTTTATGCATTTTTCAATAAATTAACACAAAAATCTAAAAAAATCCTCTTTTTAATATTAAAATTCAGTTAGACGGCCACTAATTTAAACTAAATTACAAATTTGAAATATTTTGCAACTCTCTCTTGCTCATAGCCGTAAGTAGGCGTAGTTTTACAATAGGTGGTTTATTACAGATTAATATTTATTTAAAAATTATCCAGGCTATAAAAATGAGTTTGACAGAACAAATTTTAGTGCCATAATTTCAGTTTTATGCAACAAAAATAAGTTTTTTTTGCGTATTTTGAAGTCGATTGGAAGAGAATTATGTCGTGCTTGAATATTAAATCCGTTTTTGAACTCGATGAAAAACTCGCTTTGAGGCTTGAGGCTATTTCTTTCACCATTAAAAGGAAATAATTTAGAGTACACCCTTGTAATAATAAAAAACTTTTTCTAATCCTTTTCAAAATACTGTAAAAATTGGTTTTTTAAATATTTTCTGTAACTGAGGTCACATACGACTTGACGAAAGATATTTATCCTAAATTTAGACATTTGCTTGTCGATTATGAATCTACTTTTTGCACTAGTAAAAAAATTATACAAATTTTCAATAGTGACAAAATGAAATGATAGTTTTGCGAATATAGCACTCTTTTCGATATAATATTGCAAAACAAAATGTTTCGAAAGACAATAAAATAACATAGGCACTTTGTGGAGCAAAGGGGTTTATAGTCCTTATTCATATATATTTTTTGTTTGTTATATAATTAAAGTTACATACTTAAATGCTGCGTAATGGTTGTATAATTTTATAATTTAGTAACGTTTCCAATAAAATATGGCTTTTTAAATGTCAATAGAATATTTTACTATTTTATAATATTGTTTGTCATATTTTTATGATACCACATTGATTTCAAATGATTAATATGTAAAAATGTGAATCAATTAACCTAATGGATAAAATTAAATATGAAAATGAACCTGATTTTTATTATTTTTGACGTCAGGTCGTAAAAAATATTAATAATGAAAACCCCATTGATTTTATTAATTTTTTAATGAATACCCGTAAAAATTTTAATACTCCAGTTTTATTATAATGAGTAGTACAGATCGGGTGGATGTAATACTTTCTGGTGTGTCTCTCTATAGACCAGAGACGAGTCGACTCGCCTTAAGCCAAAACTATTTAACAACAAGTGCACTTTAATTAATATCGACTTAATGGTTTTGCGGTACGAGAGAGGTGTTTGAGAGCAGATCATTAGTAAAGTCTGTTAATCGTTTGCATATTTAATTCCAAAGGGGAAGTAAATGAGCCGACCTGTGCGAATAGCTATTTTTTTAATTTAAATGAGGCAGAGTTGAAGTCTCTAAAAACTGTGTTACTTTAACAAAAAAAATGGTTTGCTTCTGAAATGACAAAAAAGAAAGGAAGAGAACAAAATGGATTTTATTTTGCAAATTGGTGTTCTTTGAAGAGTTATTATTATTTTTATTTATTTATTTTTATGTTAGTTTAGCCCAAGAGGTAGATATAGAGGGAAGAAAACAACAGTTGGAGTTGAGATCGAAGGTGGTGATAAGATTGATTTTTGCAAAAGGACCTCACAAACCGAAGAACAAACATTTTTGCACGGCAAGGCAAAGTGGATTTTAGGTTATTAAGATGTTGACGTCGTTGTCCTTCTTTTTGGCAGAGGATAGAGAGGGAGAGATGGAAGAAACTGGGTAGAGAGTAGTGGCAGGGGCTGTGGTTCGGTTTTTCGATTTATGTTTGTCCAGGTTGAAATTGACTTTTTTCCGGCTGAAGAGACGTAATCTGAATGGCAAGGGAAAAAGCGTGCTATCTTGACATCAGATCTCTGTTCTGTACCAAAAAGTATTGGACGAACAATAGGAAGAGGAGCACAGAGAGATTGAAAAATAACAAAGCTATTATCCTTGATCGCAGCAGGAAGCGATCTTGTTCATTAAGGAAAGTGGCTCTGAAATTCCTGTTATGAGGGCTGCTAATCGAGTGATCCCTATTGTTGAACTTCATTGAATTGAATTCTCTCACAGGAAAAAAGTCGCCCTTCTGGAGCGATCGATGATGATCATCTTACAACCCATCAAAAGTCGATCTTTCGATTTATTTTTGGCTTTTCTCTCCATCTCTTTGACCAACAAAAGTCAAACCCCAATTATATCGATAATTATTAAACAATCATTTACCATGACTTGCCGGATCTCTGCTTCTGCCGGCCCAAACCCGGAGAAGGAGGTGGAGGACGATGATGATGCTGTAAAATTAGGACCGAGTTCAATGAGCATCCAGATCTCGAGATGAGATTTTCGGTTGAAACAAAAAGCCGAAACAAATGCCCAACAAAGAGACTCTTCTCTTAATACATCTTGTACATATGTCAGAGAGGTAAATATTTTACTAAGCATAGTCATTATTATTTTACACATTATAGTTTCTTGAATGGCCTTAACCCAAGGTGACGATGGAACTGGAATGTGATTAAAAATAACACACATTTATTAAAGGACAAAGCAATAGATGACATTTTTTAAAAGAGACATATTTTTTAATGTTCTCTAATAAAAGAATTTATTTTGGTTAACAAACACAGGTAGTTATAATCTAAAGCCATCTTTAAATTTGAATTAATATTTTGTAAAATTATCATTGGAATTCTTTCCGAAACACAGCAAAGCCTTATAACTAAATTGACAAGTGTGCAAAGCTACCATATCCGCTAAAAACTGGAATCAACTCCACTTGCTAATTTAGACGTTGTTTTACCCGTTGCGAATCCGTGGACAAGCTTTGGAACTGGCGTCCAAGGTGTCTTCATTCCACGGGGGCTGTAGTCTCTTCAGGCCTGTCGAGATCCTTTACGGATCTCAAACATGTTAAGATCTCCAATCTCTATCGTCCAACGCAGATTTAAAAAAAAAACTTTTTATAAAAATAATAATATCAGTCAAAGGGCTTGTAGAATCTTTTATTTTTGTGAAATTATCGAAGACAATTTGTATAATTTTTGGGCTCGGAAAATCTAAGACTGGTTATTGTAAACCTTTTCAATCATAGACCTGTCTGATTAGAGCAATCAGTTGCTGGGTATGGGAGTGTTTATTCAAAAATAATGCTAATACAGGAGTGATTATAATTTATTGTGGCCGAAATTGGAAGATATTGATATAGTCTTCTTTTAAACTAGAAAAGAACATGTTAGGCCTCAAAATCAAAATAGCGAGGGTTTTAGAGCAATTTCAGGACCGTGATATTTTTTAAAAATATAAACTCAATCGAGCTCCAAAACCCGCGTTTGCCTTTGACACCAAGGAAAAGTAGAATTTTCTCCTAATGCTTTACAATTGATTCAAAACCTTAAATATATTATATTTAAGTCGTATAATTATTGATGATATATACCCGTTAATGTTCGAATAAATTTTCGAATAGGGTAAGGCCCTACAACTGTAATCCTTTTGACGATTTGCTAATATTCTTATTTTTATAAATGGATAAACCAAAATTTTGAAAATGTCATTTAAATGCTTGAATTTGGCGAAGGTATAATATGAAATATTCCCTTGAAATGGCTCTTAAATAAAATTAAATTAGATTACCATAAAACAAGTAATTAAAAGAAGTGCAGGTTACAAACTTTGGTTTATCCTAATATTTTAAAAGAAATAAAAATAATTAATTGACCTCCCTGTGGTATTCTGAAAAATTAAAATTCATTGCATCAAAATCAGTTAAAAAAAATCAAACACGTATTTTCAAAACAGATTTTTTTATTTTTTACAATCTTGTACAAAAAGTGGCTCCTCTAGAAGATAAAGTCCTTGGAGAGAAATGGATATACATATGTATAAATGTACGATTAAAATAATACTCTTTTGTGTGAGTTTATTTAATACATGTTTTTGTTTGAGAATTGTTGTTGGGGGTGTGTGAATGATACATATTTTAATGTGTAATTTTTAAAAATATAATATATACAAAAAAATGATGTAAATTGCAGGCCTACACGATGTCTTACATGGGGATATTACATCATCTTCCTCCTCCTTGAAACATGCACATTGAAAACGGATCTCAAAAGTAGCTTTTGCTTGAAAAATATAACAGATACACAGTTTATAATCCTTAAAACTACTAATACATATTTCATACATATAAAAGAAGTAAATATTTACAAATTTACAACATGGATAATGCTATTGTAAAAAAGAGACTGGCATTTTTAAATAATTTTATAAAATCTTTTTTGTTCCTGTTTGTGGCACTTTAATGAACAGTTTTCTTTTCTTTTCCTTCAAATTTCCTTTGAGATTTTCACAGCTTTCAATGTTGTGTGTACTTATATGTTGAAATGGAGGACTGTGAGAGGCTGTTGAGAATATTTAGTATAAAGATACAGGCGATACAATAAATACGATCTATAAAGGCACATTTATATTACTCTTCTTAAATCCAGGTACTTATAAAATAGGTTTATACAATTTCCTTTCATTTCAATAAAAGATTTCCTCTTTTTCTAATTATCATTTCCACTTTCAATTCGATCCACCATTTTTCAAATTCAATTCCTTGACTCTCTTCTTATTAGTAGTTAGGGGCTGGTATATGGCATTTCTTATAGAGTTTTTTTTTATTTACACACAAGAAGACACTGGGATATTTCACGACACGCACACACATAACTCAGTTTTATAACAGAACATATAAATGAGCTTCAACTTTTGATCAAGTTTATTACAATTTTTCTCGAAAATTCACATAATTAAAATATTACTTTTTTAAAATTATCAAATGAACAATTTCTCAATAAAACATCAAATCATTTGGTCAAAATGAGGGTTGGAATTTCACAAAAACAAGGGATATAAAGTAATTAATAAATATCACTAATTTACAAAAAGGTGCTGAATGTAAATGGTGTTTTTGATGTTTTATCTTACTTTTGGACAGGAATCGCGCTCTCTTGATCTTTCTCTTTGTCAAATTGTGGTGAGTGGTAGTAATAAAATAGTAGGAGTAGTAGTACGTTTAGTTCACGTAAGAGTTTCAATTCGATTGCGGCCCAGCCGAGGGTTAAGGGCTCGTCATTGCGCTTATTCAGCTACCGACATCCACAGCCTACTACAGTCATATCCTGGTAGTTCTTAAGTACCACCTTGTTGTGGTCGTCTAGATAGAGCATCGAGATGGACGTTAATTGGGTGGGCACGCAGCAGGCTCGAGGCGCCAGATGGGAGTCGAAGGAATTGACTAGTGTTTGAACTACGGCATGGTTGGTGGAGTTCAGGTGATCGGAAAGGGGTAAATGGCACTCCCCTTTGCAGTAGAAGGCGTCATAACCGAGAGGGGCTACAATCCAGTCGCTCCAGCCCACGTCCTGGAAGTCCACGTACAAGGGAAACCGTTGGCAAATAGTTTTCCTCAGTTTTCGAGGCGCTCTCCTCGGCCTATTCGGTTTTCCCTCTCCTCCTCCCCGAACAGCCCTTTTGCTGCGATGCCTTTCGTCATCTGTGTAGGTGAAAAGGAGAGGCTGTTTCTGGGACCAGCTCTGGTATGTCTCAGTTAAACTCCTCTTGAGCCGAACGTGATGATGTATAGGGCCTTCCTCGGCTGTATTTCGGCCTCGAAAGCTTACATGGACTAGAACTCCGTGGTTCTCTGTCGGTGTCCTTCGCCACCGTTCTACCGCGGGCATTATGTCTAGCTTAATGGGTGCTGTTTCGTTTATCCGGACCGTTTTCGTGTCAATCCGCATTACACTGGGCCCTCCTTTCCCCTTAACACCAGGCCTTATAATGTCATATACCTGAACTGTATGCCTAATCCTACTACTACTACTAATTTTATTATTCCTACTATTATCACTATTACTACTACTACTGCTAACTGTGTCTTCGTCTTCGTCGAATGCATCCCGGCTCAGGATCAGTTCGGCCACCTTCAGGTGTTCATCCTTTGGAATTGAGCTGACGTTAAAAAATAACCGAAATCTGTGGTGATGCAGAAATCGTTGATCGATTTTACTATCTGGAATGAGAAGAATAAACACAGGTTTTGATTAGAGCCTTGTTAATAATTAGATGACAAACATGTGGAAAATTGGTCACTTTTTAAGATATTCTTTTCAATTAGACTTGATGGCGGCTTTTTGAAATTCCTGATTTCTCTCTCTTTTTCTCATCTCATCTCCCTCATGATTTACTCCACTTTACTAATCGATTGTTTGCAGGAAAAATAAATTCCCATAGAGGCCAAGATCAACAGCCTCTCTCTCTCAACACAGAGCCACCTTCCTGTTCAGGTGCTGCTGCTGTGAATCCGCTGTTTACCATTGGCATTTGACAAATAATAAACCGATTTTTTGTGAACTATTCTGTTGGTTTTTCTTGAACCGGAGCTGCTTGCTGTCTCAACAAATAAAGTGCCATGTTTTCTCTCCTCGGGCTTATCACTCAGAAGCAGGCACAGCGCCTCTATCTCCTCTGAAACGGCTTTCTTGTTTACCCGGCTATATATTGTATATTTCCGGTGCCATAATTCAGGATCAAGCGATCATTCGAGATCAAGTTACTTATTTGATGAAGGAGATTGTTTGTGGTATAAATTATGTTTTAATTATAATTGGTTTATAATATATTTTTATTAATATTTTCAATATTGTTCTATTTTGTATGTATTATTGGTTCAATTTACTAAAAAATGCGGAAAATTAAAAAAAAAGATTTAATAAATGGTTGCTAATTTCATAGATCAATTTTAGACAATAGTTCTCTCTTAAATACAAATTTCATTACTTTGATATATTATTAAATTCTATAGAAATGTGCTTATTAAACAAACCAAATTTATATTAAATGATTTAGAGAAATTTTTTAAACCACATTAAATTATTCTTATTTAAAAATTTAAATTTCTAAAATGTTCCAAAGAAAATTCTAAACAAAAACGGTTTTATTAGGATATTTATCCTAGATTTAGATAATTAGCTTTTATTAAACAAAATATGAATACTTTTATATAATTTAATGGTATTAAACTGTGTTATTCGATTAATATTATATAGAATAATAGAGAGAAATTTCAAAAATTATATTTATTTGTAAAACGACATAATTCACATTTTTGGCAAAATTGTGAAATGATTTTAAACTTCTGATAAAACCTAATTATAGATCTATATTTTCCTTGGCTAGACACAGTTCCTTTCCAAACATAAGGCAGCTAAAAATCATCATATCTATTTAATAAATATAAATAAACATCTCCCTTTTTTCAAAACCCAAGATAATAAAAAAATACTTTAAATAATTGTAAATCTGTAATTATAAACTATGTCCAATTGATTTTTAATTTTAATAATTACTTAATTAAATAGTTAATTACTAATTAATGTAAGAATCTTAACTTTCATAATAGCTTTTAAAACTGATTCATCTGAATTTATTTCCATTACAGTACTAAATAACCCGAAAATCTAAAACGTATTAGATCCCCATATAGAAAAAAATACCGCCATGGCATTGAAAGCAACCTGGCCAGTCAAAACAACGCAATTATTTATCTATCCAGGTAATGAGGATCAGTTTTTCTTATTAGGAAAACTAGTAAATTTAAATTGATGAAAACACGATAGAACGAAACGAGGAAAAGTGTATGATTCTGGGAAACTTGGCTCCTCGTTTCTGTCTATTGTCTGGCTGGCCAGTAGCGCTAATTTATAGATCATCATCTCTCGCTGGCAAAAAATCAACAAAGTACACCGGTTTCCGCGAATTCGCAATGGAACAAATTCATCGGCTGGATTAGCCGGTGTTTGGCGGTGAAACAGTGAGGAAATCGGATCCGTGGAAAATCGATTTGGCGAATTTCCCGACCAATCCAATAATCTAATAATACCCGTCGTCTTTTTCTTTCTCAGTGCCTTTGGAATAATAATATATTAATAATAATGCTGGCATATATATAATGGTAATTAGCCGATGCAAAATGCTTCCAATGTAATGGAGTGTGAGAAAATTGTCGGAAAATTAAACTGTAAACCAATTCCAGGTTGTAAATATAGATTCGACACGACGTGGAGATGTTTGCTTGGCGGATTTGATTCCTGGTAAAATTTAAGACAATGCGCCATTGCATTTTTCTGCGGTAGAAAATCAAAGTAGAACGTTTTTCTAGAATTACGTTGGTGGTCATGTTATTATTTAAATATTTCACCGCTAAAATATGAGTAATAACCATAAGTCAAACTAAATAATATCATTTTCTTAATTCCGAAATGAATATAAAATAAATTAAAATTTGATTCCCAAATAAATTAATAGTAATCCTAGCAAATGTGATAACTCCCATTATTTCATTGAGGACACATCTTCAGCATCTTGATTCAATCGTATTTTAAGGACAAAATTTCATTTTGAAAATCAAATGACTTTTTAAGACATTTTGTTGTAAAAATTGTCAATTCTGTGAATGAATATATATATGAATTGGTACTAAGATTGATTTAGAATTAAACTATCAAATTTCCAGTCACAAACACATTTAAAAAAAGAACGGAAAGAAAGTAAGGCAGTCGGATTTTTTTTGATTTATTTTTAAATGGGGCCCTAATAATTTATATGAAATTGACACAAAAACAAGGGACATGCCCTTTTAGCTGGTTTATTTTTAATGCGAATAGCAAGAGAAATGGAAAAACCTAAATTATTATAAATTCCCTGTTTTTAATAAAAGATTAAAACCTAAGAAATCTTGCATATAGAATATAAATAAAGACTAGAGCCAAACAAGTAGATCGATTGAACTGAAATAGTACAGAATTGGAGCTCTAGGTCGAGTTGAGAGCAAAGATGATAGGAAGAGGAGAGGAGTCCAATAAAACGCGGCTGGACTCTTTTGATATTTCCCACCCGCGTTTTCGATAATGATTCAGCTTCGGACAAATGGTGTGAGTTTTCCTTCTTCCATATAGTAAACACTGTCGGATAATTTATCAAAATGTATAGCAAAATAAATTTCGAGAGAAGCTCTCTGCCGACGGGAGGATGAGGAGGTAAGACAAGGGGGAGCAGCAATAAGTCGGAATGGATTTAAAATTAAATAAACAAACCAATAGCTTCTTAAAAGAGTAATTAACATTAACCGGTGTATGGTAATGGTCATAAAGTGTGGCCAGGCCACAGTTCAAAGGAAAGAGATCTCTCTTCTTAATAGTTGTGTCAGTTCGACGAAATCCGAATACAGTCAGGGAGAGAGGTCTCCTTGAATCAGCCAACACAGATATGCTCTAATTAGACCAAATCCAATAGCCAGTTATCAGACCGCAATAGTTTATGAGAATAAATAATGTGGGCCTTGCGCCTTTCCAATTCCATCGCAGATCCATTCTGCAGACGGATTTTCTCTCACTCTGTCCAGCTAAAAATAACTGTTTTTGCCATAATTTGGAAATAGGCAAAGTGCGGTGTGGGAAACAGACTGCGTTATTAGAGAATGTGGAGCTAAACAGACACTCAATACTCAAAACAGATTTTAATTTGAAATTTAACAAAATATTTCCCAGTTTTTAGAAACTTGAGATAAAACAAATTAATCATTGGTTTGCAAATATAATATGTAGCCTTTATAATGTCTGAGACTGATATATTATTTTGTAATATATTTTATTTCTTGATAATTAAATTGACATCAAAATCACACTAATTAATATTGAAATTGTTTCAAAATACAATATAGAACTTATTTTTAAGAAAAGTTATCTGGAATAAAAGTTTTCATTATTTTACAGATTTAATATTTATAAATATAAAAATTAATTTAATTCAATTTCTTAAACTTTTACTATTGAATATATGAAGTAAAATTGAACAATGGTCCAAATAAATTATGTTTANTTGTTTCAAAATACAATATAGAACTTATTTTTAAGAAAAGTTATCTGGAATAAAAGTTTTCATTATTTTACAGATTTAATATTTATATATATAAAAATTAATTTAATTCAATTTCTTGAACTTTTACTATTGAATATATAAAGTAAAATTGAACAATGGTCCAAATAAATTATGTTTATTAGAATTTATCGTATTTTTAAAATAAAAAACTAAAACAAATTATAACGAAAATGATTACATTTAAAAAATCATCAGAGTTGAGAGAGAGAAAAAGATAATAATAATCATAAATATTTACATTGAACTCTAACTTATTTCATTGACTGTAATTTAGAATAATGTANATGTTTATTAGAATTTATCATATTTTTAAAATAAAAAACTAAAACAAATTATAACGAAAATGATTACATTTAAAAAATCATCAGAGTTGAGAGAGAGAAAAAGATAATAATAATCATAAATATTTACATTGAACTCTAACTTATTTCATTGACTGTAATTTAGAATAATGTAGAGAAAAAAGAACTCACCTTCGTGTGTAAAACTTCTAACTGTATTTGCTGACTTGAAATAATCTAATCCTGACTTTGGTACGTTCACTAAATCTAAATCTTCACCCGTTAGCTGGGCATATAACTGTTTCAGCTCCTCCGGGATGACCACCTTGGACCGATCGACTTTGGGCCGTTTCTTGAACCCAAACAGCGAGAGGAGATTCTTCTCCACCGCCACTAAAGTTTCTGGATCTGGTTTTTCTCGTCTCCTATTCCTCTCCGCCTGATCCTCTTCATCCTCATCATTTACACTATTTGATTCTTCCCTATCATCATCCATATCACTCACTTGATTTTCATTGGTATTATCATCATCATTATCAAGATCATTTGAACGATCATTCATATTTTCACTCCACTCCTCACTATTTTTGATTACATTTGCACTGTTCACCATTTTGTTGTTTGTGTGTTCATTAGTCCTGTAATGATATCTGCTGTTGTCTGGTAAAGCTGGTGAGGGCCTGAACCGGGTCACAAGATCGTCCCCAGTGCTAGCAACTTGTACGATCGGTTGAAAAGTCGCCAGCACTGCGAGGACAAAAAGCCACGCGCGCATGGTCGTTCAAACTCTTCTGAAATTAAACGAGAAAAAAAAACAATTAGAATTAATAAGATCATCGATTTTAATAAATAAATAGATTTAAATTGGGTAGGAATGCGAGATGCTAACCAACAACCAGTGATCACCGCATGACTAAATCCGTGATCGTCATTCGCCTAATATTGAAAATGATGATTCGCAAACAGCGCGGCGTTTGCTTTTGCCACACGATCGAGATCGAGGCGAAATTTTAAATAATCGTTTGGTGTGGGAGTGGGACTCATCGAGGAGAATTTTGTGAATCGAAATTGAAATCGATCGACTTTGATCTTTTCGCAAATGGGCAATCGGTTTCTTTTGCTCGTCAACTATGTTATAAAGAGAAGGAGAATTATTGGACTCCCTGTTGTTCTTTCTAGAGGAAAAGAGGGAGACAGAGGGACTGAAACTGGAATACAGGTAATTATTGTATTATAATCTTCCAGTTCTTGGGATAGATTGTTTTTGCAACAAGGTTTTATTGGGCCCATTGCCACCCCTTATAATGAGACCTAGGAACAAAGGAGCACGCACCTGTACAACAAAAATGGGCTGTGCTTTTATTGAGGAAATGAACCCCTTATAAATGAATATCTTCAGTTATACCCTTGTGATTTATGGCTTTGCCAATTTGTTGTTGTTGTGTTTTGTTATTTGAAGGGCCTTCTCTCTCTATCTTCCTCAACAACCGAAAAGAGGAGGCAAAGGACTTTTATTCACTCTATTCTTCTCTGGATACAGAGAATGTTCTCAAGCGGTGTTTCTGTTTTTGCACTTGAGTGATGAAAAGGTCTGCTGACACAACACACAACACAAGAATTAAAAGACAAAATGACATGGTTTAAGAGGATTGTTGTTGACGGTGGAATTCTTTAACTTGGTGTGTCCAGGGCGCCACTCCACTTCTGCGAAAACATGATTTTAATAATACGCATTTTGTCATTTCGAGAGAAGGCATGAACACAAGATGTTGCAAAAGATCACCCCAACCAAAACACAAAGAAGCCTAGAAAGTAAAGTGATCTTCTTCAAGAGAGGACCCCGTCGTTGTGTTTTCGACTTTTGAGACCTTTTCAGGTAAGCCAAACTCCAGAAATTAATTTCTCTTTTATTTATGGGATTCTATTATAAAGATGGCAGCTCTTCTTGGCCCAGCTAATTTGGTGTTTTAAATGATATATAATGGCGTTGTTTTATTGTTTCTTTTTTTCTGTTATTATTAAAGAGGGAACAGATGAATCCTAATGATAATTTATGGGGACGAAGAAATACATTTCCCGAGAACACAATCGACCACACGCACACGAAATTCGCACTTACATCTGTGTAAATTACACTTGGAAGTGTCCTCTTCTTTTGACCTTTGACAGCAAATTGGGACAGGTGCTGACTGTTCACTCGACTTCGAAACAACTGTTCCAAGCTCCACATTGGGGCACAACCTCACTGTACAAAAACCACTTCAACGTGCTACACTTTTTCTTTTAACAATCCACCTCTTGACATTTTTCGCATTTCTAAACATATTTCGAATTTTCTCAAACATCACTTGATATAATTATTGCCTCTCGATCCGTTTTATCTCGATTTAGAGTAATTTTTCCGTATTATTTTTTCACCACAAATCACCACTTAATTCGCGATCTCAAAAGCAAATAATTACAAATTCAATTTATAATTCCGCGCGACCTTTCTTTCTCCGACTGTTATTTCGATCTTCTGGGAAGGTTTTGAGGCAAGCAGTCTCGACTCTCCGGGAAGAAATAGTGGACTTAGGTGAATAATATCAGGTGTGTAAAGAAAAGGAAGGAATATAAGAGGGAGACGGGCCACTCTCACGCACACCAACACACGAGCATTGTTCTAAATTTTAAGTATTTTTAAATTGAAATTGTTTAATGCTAAATTTCATTAGCCAGTTGTTTTGTTTAGTTAATAGATTCTTTAATATTCATTCCCCAAATACGTATTCCACTTAACGGGCCAAAAATACTATAAACCCCAAATAAACGGACTCAATTAAGTGCTCTGATTAGAGAGTCCTAAATTTTATGCAAAATTTGCAGCAACAATAAATATTTACACTTTTCAGTAATTGCGATTTATTATGATTACGATATGTGTTATAAATAGAAATTACCCGATTAAGTGGTGAATTTTAATTATTGTTTAATTAATTCCATAATAAAATTAATTGGATTTTTATTATTTCAAATTTTCCTGGGTTTGTAAACCCCTCCCAGGACTTTGCTCCTCCTGTTTGTGCTCTTCTTCGCCAGATCCAATTTATTAATACGAGTACCTCACCCAATCAGAATTTAGAGACCCAGAGTTTTTTCCTTCTGCTTCTCTTCTTCTTTTGTTGTCTTTTTTGTTGATTCACATTGTTATTTACTTCTTTACCACCCACCCACATTTTCTTCTTCTCACAAAGAATTCTCCCAGATGAATTGTCGCCATTAGGGTTTTATATAAAAGTAAATATTTATTTGATCTCCTTATTTATTATAGAGTTTTATTAGCGTAGTTTATATATTTTATTTGAAATGAATTGGTTTTGATAGTACTGTTGAAAAGTGAAAATAATGTTAATGTTCTCTAAATCCATTAATTATTTTATAAATTCTTTGAGAAAAGAATATCAAATTTTCCAATATTTAAATCATAATAAATAACTGAATTAAACAATATTTAGAAATTTTCATTTAAGTAGTCTAAGCTACCTTTCAAAATAAAATTTTCTACAATATCAATATTTTAAACTGTTGGAATATTTCAATTAGCTTGGCCGCTTCTGTCTTTAATTATATTAGTTTAGTAATTAATTCTATTTCTTTTCTTATTTTAAATTTATATTTTATTAATAATTAAACATATGTGAACTGTATAAAAATGTAAAAACAAATCAATTAAAATTTGTATCTTTTAATAATCAAAATATAAATTTGAATTTTCATTAAAAATTCTTTTTTCCTCTGAAGCCATGGATTGTGAATGAAAAATCAAAATTTGGCAAATGTTTAAATGTTTGCTTTTGACCGCTCTCCTTCCTCTTTTAAAGATAAAATTCCCATTTCGATAAGAGAATAATAATAGCACCTAAAGAAAATTATGGGTCTTTTGTTTCTGCCTGGTGTCGTCATCATTCAGATAAGCGGAAACCTATAGAATTGTTCACCTTGACTTTTGTCTAAGGACCACACAAAATGACCGCACGCTGTTTTCCGTTCGATTTCGATCCTATGTTCAGTCCAATGTGTGTTTTAAATAAATATGAATGTATATTTAATAAGTATTGAGACATGTGCTATGAGAAAATGGTTTGTTGTTTGGAAAAGTGGTCGACTGTTTACAAATTTGGCGCTAATTATAGATTTTGTTAATTAATTTATTGGCAAAACTAATCCCGCGGGCTGAGGAGTAGCGAGTGCGCGAGATTATGAGATTGCATGAACAACAAACAAAGGTCCAAGTGTTGTATTTTGGCAGCACAGTGATTCCTGTTTTGACTAAGGAAGCGGGCGCAAAGGCACTTCAAAGGCGATACAATTTTTGTTTCCGTTCCAATTGTAAATCATCATTATACTGAGCAAGGAATTCGTCTTCGATGGACGCAAAAATCTCTTCTACTTTTAATGTAAAATGTGATGCTGCTCCACAAGAGTGCATAAATGAATAAATTAATCGAATAATGTCATGCGATTGCTAATTTATCGATACCACCGAGAGTAAAAAGCGCATTATGAAAAATGTTGAATGACTTGTAAAGTGAGGTTGGCTTGGGATCGCAAATGATCGCGTTGGATCGATCGAAGGAACAAAACGAAGAACGGGCTCAACAAGTTCCCAGCGGAACGCATTCTATTCTACAACAAGAAATTATCAATGAAGTCAATCCGTCCAGAAATACAGTCCCCACTATTTAGCAATCGAGTAATTGGCGCAGTATGGAATTTCACCACGATCACAGTATGTGCCACAAATACGGAAGCAGGTTTAAGTGATTGAGCAAAAGTATTAATTGTTTGTTATGCTCAATTTATTCCTGCTATATTAATTTCATATAAATATGTAGTTTAAGCAGAGCTATATAAAAAAGAATTTTCATTTATTTATTTTTACCTATAATAAAACTAATAAACTAAAATCTTAATCTTCAATCAAATTTAATTTATTGTCATATTTTAGCATTCCGTTTATGTACAAAGTGCTACATTTTTCTTTTATAAAAATAAATTAGAATTAAAATCCGTTTCTTCTGTATTTTAAACAAGGTTTCAAATTATGTCACACACGGGTGCAGAACTCGTTTTTAAGTGAGAAATAATACCATGAAAAAGGTCAAGGAACAAAAAATTTAATAAGTTGTCTTTATAAGGATTATGGAAAGACAGAAGATAATAAAAGCATCTTATGTCTTACTCAGAAACGATGAAAAACTCGTCTTTGACTTGATATTCAAACTTGTTTCCCCCTTAATAAACAAATTTCTTTACATACTTATCGATAGCACAAATAACAAACTTAATAATGACTTTTTTTTATATAATAGTATCATTTATAATATATTTTTATGAAATAGAAAATTGAAAATCTTTTAAAAATAAGTTAAATTTTGTTAGACAATATATGAATATTATCGTAATTTTCAACCAGACTAACTGTCCGTCGAGAGCAAATTCCATCGATTAAAATATTGTGTGTCAGGAAAATGAGAAGATCACGTGGAAGCAGCAGCAAAGTGAGGATGAATGGATGGTCAGGAATCGGACAATTGTAATGATATTCCTGTCACATCTTATTAATTGTCATAACCGTTGTCTTGTCTTTTTGCACACACCGCAAAAAGAGTCAATGTTTGTGCGGATTCTTCTTCGTTGAGGTGTGTGGAGAGAAAGAAGTAGAAGAACAAGAGGAAAGGTTAGCATCTGATATTGATCAAGTAGTGAATGATTACGTGCCGTGATTTGTGATAAGGCAAAGCACACGTTTCCATACATAATCAATAAGCATTCCGGTCTTTTCTTGGGCATTTCCCATTCATTCATTGATTGATAAGAATGGCAGAATGGAAAGAGAGCAAGAGAGAGACACTGCTGTTGTTGCTCTACTGCTACTGTTGATGTGACGATCACTAATTTATTCGTGCTTGACTGCAATTATTCAATTTTTAAAGTCATTCCAAGGCACATACTTTTTGTTTGTGCACTTTATTTCGCATCGTTTTCCGTTTTAATTGTTACTTCCTCTTGTATCACCATATTCGGTCATTTGCGGTCAGTGCCGGACTATCTCACAAGATGATGATAAAAATGCTCATCTAGATGTCATTAATTGTAATTCTGTTTAACGATATTAACATATATTATGTTTATGATAATTATATACTTTGGTAAAATCATAAAAAGACCTAATTATCATCATTTAAATGACTTCGATTTTGATTTTAAATAATGCTTATTGCAAATTTCAAGAAATAAAATCACCACTGTTTGAAAATGCAATGATGTACATAACAATTTTGATTTTACCACAATTATTTCGTAATTGTTTAAAAAATTTTTAGATTCATTAGTTGCAATTATGTGTAATAANACAAATCATAAAAAGACCTAATTATCGTCATTTAAATGACTTCGATTTTGATTTTAAAAAATGCTTAATGTAAATTTCAAGAAATAAAATCACCATTGTTTGAAAATGCAATAATGTACATAACAGTTTTGATTTTACCTAAATTATTTCCTAATTGTTAAAAAAAAATTAGATTCATTAGTTGCAATTATGTGTAATAAAATTAAATAACATAATTTTAGTAGGCTACGTAAAAAGAAGGGGTGGTCTACCTATACTTAGGTTTAATAAAGATTAATTAACAAAGAGGTCGAGAGAATTTTCTTAGGAGAGGCTGTTGGGTCCGTTTGAGTCAATGTGATTCAAAATGGTCACAGCACATATTTAGTGTGTTGTTTAATTATTTTATATCTTTTTTTTTATTGAAAAACAAAGAAACTAATTTNTTAATTATTTTATATCATTTTTTTTATTGAAAAACAAAGAAACTAATTTTTGCGAGTATTTCTACATTTCGGCACAAAACACCTTTCATTAATCATTTTAACAAAAATAATATTATCTTAGGTACTTATTTCACAAACTTAATTATTTAAAAAAAAATTCGCACTCAATTTAAAGTAATTTCCTTGAATCTATCTCACTAGGCACTAGTCAAAACAAAGTTTGACATTTCGGAGATGACGTGATCACTTATTCTGTGTTGAGCGACTTTGGGTTTAAGTACTTTTTTGGTACTTNTGGTGTTATGTTAATTTTAAAAGGAATATGTCCAATGAAGGGGATTTAAGCTCATACAATCATTTATTAAAATATTGCTAATATGAAATATTTAAAATACATTCATTTAAATGATGATTTAGATTTTTCTAAAATATGTCATTATCACTTCAGGTCGCCTATTAAAAACTATCACCCTTAATATTTTGTAAAGAAATCAATTCAAAATTTTAAGTTTATGGAGAAATATTCGTTATTTTATATCAGAATACAATAAATTCCATAAACCATAAAAAATTTAAAATCCACATTAAATCAAATTGCAACAATGCACAAATAATTTAATAAAAAAAANTGCTAATATGAAATATTTAAAATACATTCATTTAAATGATGATTTAGATTTTTCTAAAATATGTCATTATCACTTCAGGTCGCCTATTAAAAACTATCACCCTTAATATTTTGTAAAGAAATCAATTCAAAATTTTAAGTTTATGGAGAAATATTCGTTATTTTATATCAGAATACACTAAATTCCATAAACCATAAAAAATTATTTAATTGATTTAACATATAATATAGCAAATTTAAAATCCACATTATATCAAATTGCAACAATGCACAAATAATTTAATAAAAAAAATACAATTCCGTTGATCATTTCCTAATTGTACAGAAGAAATTTCTTTAATGAATTTCGAATTGATCGTTCTCTCCAATCNATAAATTCCATAAACCATAAAAAATTTAAAATCCACATTAAATCAAATTGCAACAATGCACAAATAATTTAATAAAAAAAAAATACAATTCCGTTGATCATTTCCTAATTGTACAGAAGAAATTTCTTTAATGAATTTCGAATTGATCGTTCTCTCCAATCTCCAACCAGCCAGATGTGAGATCTTCTGAAGAATCCCTCTTTGTTATTATTAATATCGGTGCTGCTGGTGTGTAAATAGTAGAAGTGGAGAGAGAGAAAAGAACTTCGTCATTGGTTTATTTAAGTGGCACCTAATAATTAAGAATCCAATTTACATGTGATTCCTTTAATCCTATTACCAAAGAAGCCATTTAAGGGCCATCAAAGTGTCATTCGAGCAATAACAATAATCATAAATTTGACTAATCTAAATCTGAATTGGTAAATACTAAATATGTTGGTTTACTCGCTCTTCTTCTCTTTTTACCGGGATCTTTTCTGTGCTATGTAATTTATCATGTGCCATCAAAAGTAATGCCAGAGATGCATACTGCAATGTAATTCCGAGCACTGAATTTTGGTGGACTTCGATGTTGAATTATGTAAACAAATTACACTGTTTTATATACAGTTCAATTAATTTATTATAAAATAAAACAACTTAAAGAGGTGCATAAATCGGTTTTAATATATTTAAAACATTTCCCGTCAGAACTTCATTAAAAAGTTTATGAAATATAAAAATAGTTATTTGTTTTAGAACAATGTAAGATCAGTTGTTTTTAATATGAAAACGATTGCTGAAAATACTTTTGAACCAAAAATTTTTCTTCAATCCAATACCAAAAAGCTTGTCGTAATTTAATTTTTATTCGTCGGTTTTGCAACAAAACTGAACATTATGTTTTATCGTTATCTATCTTCAATATTGTTTCGAACTGAACACAATTTGTTTAAAATTTCAATTCTATTTTCAGCGAATTGGGTGAGAGAATTTTTGTGATCTACCAAATAAACTAAAAACTTCGTATTTGTACATAAAAATGAGTTTTGATATCGATCTAATTTGGTGTGTTGATTTTGAACATCTTTTCTTTAATAAATAAAAATAAGTCAGACATACGAAAATCAATGGAAAAAACTAGATAGTTCTTCAATACTGGATTGGCGGTAAAAATTAATAGCTCTTAATTTAAATCTCTTTTTATAACAAATTCATTTAGAACACTCTTTATTCTGGAAGTGAAATCCAATGAATTAGTATTACAACTCATATGTTTTTATTGTATATTTGGATTACTTTAATTACGTAAATTTATAAATATGATAATGTATTGGGATTTCTATTGGAGAAGTAATGAATTACTAGTTGTAATGTTTAAATTCCAAAATCAATTTAAATTCTTTAAACCTAATTGAAAATTGTGAACTGCTCTGTAAGCCAAGAGGCTTACATTTATTAAGTAAAATATTGTATAAAAACGGTTTTTGAATTATAAACCACCCACGATTTTAGAAATAAGTTATTTAAAGCACGAAGGTGAAATATTTTCTGCAGTGGTTGGTGCCATTGATTCGAACAAATGAGAGAGAGGGTCCCTGAAGAGATCGTCATCATCCGCCCAACAAACCAATTGCGTCAATTGTTGGAGATTCGACCAAACTGGAACATTCCGATTAATAACCATTGAGTCACTTGAGGCATATTGTATTGCAAAAATAGATTCCTGTTTGCAAAATATACACACACTCTGAGCTCTTGAGAAGAGCAGCACATCTCAGCCTTAATTAGATTTGATCAAAACGTGATCGTTCGCGATCATTCTTCACATCACAACGAAGCGAAGCTTCTCGCTCTCCAGTGCAAAGGGTCGCCGTCAAAATGTCTGGTTTAGTGTGGCTCTGACTCGACTATAATGAATTTGAACTCTGACATTCGAGCATGCTCGATCCAGTCATTCTGAATTAATTTGAATGTTAATTCGCCTAATGTGTCTTTTGTGGAGGAATGTGTGAATATTAATTGAGAAAGAAGATCGTCGTAAATAAGAATATGGGACTGTGTGTTTGTATGTGAAAACTTGTAGTAGCATTGTCATGTTTTATTGATCCTTTTCTATTGAAAGAGTTTTGGAATAATCTGAGAATCTAAGGATTGTATTAAAATATTTTTATTTTTTTTATTACAAACCGAATCACAGAATTTTATATAAATTTATTCAAGTTTAAAAGAGTTATTTTTTTAAAAATATAATAGAGAATTTATCAATTACACACTGGTTTCTATTTGATTTTAAAATTAGATAAGTTTTTTTTATACATCTAGGTTCATTTTTTATGATAAAGAATTTATATCATTTTTAAAGTCACGAGCGAAAGTTTGAAAGAAGTCTCGGGTGTTGGATAAAGCTTATCGGCCAAGTTTTATACATTTTATGTATTTATAAATTTATACTATACACAAAAATAAAATAAAAACAAGTGAAAAAGTGTATAAAATAATGTTTCTTTGAACAAAATTTCTAAGGATATACAGTCGACTCTCGATAATTCAAGCATTGGAATCTTTCCCGAGTTCCCTACAAATTCTCTTCATATTTCAAATTAAATCTATACAATTTTGTGCTTTCGGTAATTAGAACGAAAACAACTTCTGCTATATACCAAAACTACACGGTACTGCGAACTCATCGGCGTCTAACATTCCACAATTCGCAGTTGCAGCATTTCAGCCACCGTTTCTCTTAAAAAAGTTCATTGTTCCAACATTAGAAACACTTGATAATTCCAAATATTTTAAGGGTCCCTGAGGTTCGAATTATCGAGACTCGACTGTAATATATTCGTATTCAAGTATAAAAAAACATTATTTAAAAAAAGTGAAATCTTTTAAATAATATATAAAAGGATTTTAAGGTTATTATTATTTACGCAATTTTTATCAGTTTTCACTAATCACTAATAAAAATGCATGACATTTTATTATCGACTACTTTCTGTGAGACTCAAAGTCAATCGTGGAGAGACTGAAAGCCAATTTGTTCCCATCTTGTTGTCATATTAATATAACAACTTCCAAAAAATCTGTCTTACTAATCGTATGGTCATTATGAGTACGTCATTATATCTGTCTATTTTGATAAACTTTTTACTTTACAAACTAAACTTCGCTCTGAACTTCATCATATTAAGCGGATGGTCACTATCAGCGTAGTCATATTAACTGGATTCTGCTTTAACATATTTTAAAAAACAATAACTAATTAAAAAGGTCAATTCTTTGTAAAGCCTTTTTAACTAAAAAATATTTACATTAATATCTATAAATTAATAATTTATATCCATTAATCAAATAATTAATTGATAAAAGTTTGATTAAGAAAGCAATACTAAAATATATGATTATTGATAAAGAATGAATTTATAATAAGAAACTGGGCACTTTTACAAGCCTTTATCATTTAATTTATGATTTTTCATATTGATCAGAGGACGGTAAAAAAATATTTGAATAAATATGGAAAATTGATCGTAGAATTCTTGAGAGATATTGGTGACGAACGATGCCTCAATAAAACCTGAGACCAGGTGTTGATTCGTGGCCAGTTTGTTCTGCAAATCTGGAGACGACGTCGTGTTTGTGGGTGTGTGTGATATGAGGCGCGCGCGCGATTCGCGACAACCTTCAGATTAAATTTTCGTATTTTATTGGCCATTTATTTGCGTGTGGTTGAGTATAAATCTATAAATTTATTGATTTCGCTCGCATATACATTTAAATATATATAAATATATTGTATTGAAATATTTTAATTTTGTTGTCCACACCACAGAATAAAGTATCGCCAGCCGGCTTTGTGCTTGACAACCGCAATAATTCGCAAAAACAATACATTATCTCGGCAATGAAATAGAAAGAGAGAAACGATAAGAAGAACGGCATTCCACGTGAGATTAGCTCTCTGTGAAAAGGTAAATAGAACCCGGGTAAATAGAATGCATTTCAAGTGTCGTCATTGAGCAGAGAACTGAGAAAAGGGGTCCCATCCAGTCCCTAATTGCGGGAATTTCCCAGCATTTGGGATCATTCATACTTTTCGGCACAGCAGCTACTTATAAATCCCTTTGGGTTTTCCCCTAATAAAAACACTGCTATAACAAACTATNAAATAGAATGCATTTCAAGTGTCGTCATTGAGCAGAGAACTGAGAAAAGGGGTCCCATCCAGTCCCTAATTGCGGGAATTTCCCAGCATTTGGGATCATTCATACTTTTCGGCACAGCAGCTACTTATAAATCCCTTTGGGTTTTCCCCTAATAAAAACACTGCTATAACCAACTATTCAATGAGTGTCTTTGGATCATAAGCTCTCTTCACCAAAATGCCAGGGTGTGATCGGAAATTCCAAATATTGGGCTCGAACAATGGACTGTTTATTGTCTCTGTAATTAGCTAAGGAAAGTGTGCTCATTGAGGTAAATTGCTTGCACGGACAGAAGTGTTAAAATTCCTAAAACTGATTGCGAGTCCACATTTATGAATGAATCAGAACTACTACTCGTACTCTGGAATGCTCACATTTAGCATTAAATTGGAATAGCAATTCAATTACATCCAGGTAAAGCTGTTACCTATGTTGATTAATTGATTTAATCAATTTTCTGATTCTAATTTCAGTTTTAATAAAAACGAATAATGATCATTTTAGAATTCTCAAAAAATCAAATAGATTGTCTTAATTCTAATGAGTGCCTTCTAAAAAGAAGCTCTTGTTTCATTAGTGAATTTTGGTATTTTTGAACAAGTAAGATAAAAAGTCGTAATCTACGAGATAGTTCAAAATTACTTGGAATTAAATTAATTTTTGGTGTATTTTGAATAGGATTTTCCAAAAATTATAACCTGTTCGGGTGTAAAATCCATAATTGAAATCGGAAATTCCTCGTGAAAAGCCACCAATTTCCATGATATAACTTCTTAGTTGGAAAGGAATATTTAAACTCTCAGTGTTAGGAATCAGTGTGTGATAGGTTTAAAATCATATAAAAATATTAATGGCCAAAACTCATGTTGTCCGTTTGGACGATAGGGTAAACATTGGAGAGACGTCTGAGGGAGAGAGAGAGGCCATATTCCTTTTAATTCTGGGGCGGAAAAAGATAAATGTATATTTTTTTCTGTGCTTGTAACAGTACCTCAAAGTCTTGTTGGAATTTGTTTGACTGAATTTGATTTTTAACTAGATATTTAAAAAAAATGAAATTTTTATGTTCAAAATTTTGTGTTCGTGTAGTTTTGCTTATCACAATTTATGAAAACATATCATAATAATTGAAAAGAAATATAAATTGCATGTTTGATAGTCGTAATAAGCGTATATAGTTTGTTTTATTAAGATAAATTACCTTTAATCCTAACGCAAACTTAACTGCGGCCGGGGTGAAGCAGTGGTTAAAGTGTTGTAAAGAATTCAGCTCAAAGGGCCCCTGTTCGAGCCCTGATCACACCGTAATTTTCTTCTTCTTTCGAATTTCATTACTCGTTTTACTAACAACATTACGTGAATTATATTTGTTTAATAGTTATTTGTACACTTAGGGTTCAAAGTGATATTTTGTTCACTGAGAATTTCAGTTGTCAACCGAAGCTTGCTGAGGTTGACAAGAAATTCGAATGAACAAAATTCAATTGAACCCGTAGAGTACACATAATTTTATATTTGTAATCTAGTGTCTTTGTTTCGAAAAATCTCAAAAATTTTAATAAAATAATCTCAGTACATTATTTTATTATTATAGTACGTAAGCGTGAGACAAATTAACAATTTTTGTTTTTTGTCTCCCTAGAGAAGAAAAACTCATTTTGAATGGATGCTATGAGTGAACAATAGCTTACTTTGAACGCATCAAATGTATAAAATAAATTTAACAATAAATAATACCCCGGCCTTAACTGTAGAACAACCACCATCGTCAATGCTGTTTGCTAGACCAAACAAGTTTTCAAAGATTGGATGGATTGCATAAAATCGAAGAGATAAACCGAATCATTTTATACTAGTAATTTGCTGACATGTATACAGATGAAAGTTGTGAAAAGGATGGTCTTCTTTGTAGTATGTGTGTTCTGTTTCGGTGGCATAAACCTGTCAATAAATAATCTATATACAGAATCATTTGTACAAGATGCTAATAACATCATAACAAATATTTTTTCCTAGACATGATATTCAATTGTGTAGATAGGGCATTAAAACTATGATTACGTGAAACCAATTGGTTAGACCTAGACCGGTAACGGTTGTTGAGTAGTGGAAGAATAAACTGAATTAGTTCTATTACTACTATTACTAATGTACGTTGTTTTTTTTTATAAATTTACATAATTGTCTTAAAAGTAGATTCTAGTGAATTTTAAATGATAAAGCATCGCCATGAAAAAGAAATAAAACCAAATTTCATACAAATAAGTCCCATTTCATCTTTTCGTCCATTATTTTTAAATGTGTTTGTGATTAGAAATTTCATACAAATTTCATAGTCAAATCAATCTTAGTAACTAACTTGCAACATTCACAGAATTGATTTTTTGTCCTTAAAATATGATTGAAACAGGATGCCCCCATAAGGTAAAGTCAGTTATCAGGTTATTCAATGAACTTTCTTTAAATTTGAGTTTTANCCCATAAGGTAAAGTCAGTTATCAGTGATTCAATGAACTTTCTTTAAATTTGAGTTTTAACAAAATTTAAGAACTATTGTTTTGTGTACTGGTATTTGTGCCGTGTAAAAATATAAATATAATCTCAGCCAAATTTTGCTGTATTTTTTTTTATAAATTACAAAAACAAACAGCAAACAAAAGGATCCTCCGTTATTGAAATTGATGAAGTTGCACACAAATATATTTAAAATCAAATTAAGAGGGCTCTATCGAAATTCAGTACATTATAAAAACAGAACAGTTTTATGTATTTAAATAGTAATTTTTTCGCATTAAAATTTAATAAAAATTGAAATCTGAAAATAACAATATAACAACCTTTATCTTAATTAATCATACTAATCCGATTATTGACTTTTGCAATAAACTCCAAATAAGGAAAATGTTTAAGTGGATGAAATTAAAAGTCATTTAATAAAATTCGCCCATAAAACAAATATATTGCATCAAGTCGATTGTAAATTCCAGCAATTTGCATATGGTTATAAGTAATAAAATGAAATCGTTTAATTTTCCAGTCAAGGTAGATATGTAAATGATAAATAAACACGTTAATTCTAGATAAAACTGCTTGAAACTCCCGATATAAATCGTATTCTTCCGAATTGAAAACAAATCCTATGATACACATTTTAGATATTTTTAGATAATGTGGAAAATTCCTAGAGAAAAATAGTTATTTATGCTACAAGGGCGTTAAATCAGTTTTTTAACGAGAGGAAGAGTGTGGAATACGAACGGTAAATCGAGGTTTCCAATTTTTTTTTATAACCGCAGAATAGAACGAAATCTTTTGCAATTCTCTTCAAAGTACACAANTTTAGATATTTTTAGATAATGTGGAAAATTCCTAGAGAAAAATAGTTATTTATGCTACAAGGGCGATAAATCAGTTGAATTTTAAACGAGAGAAAGAGTGTGGAATACGAGCGGTAAATCGAGGTTTCCAACGTTTTTTGATAAAACTTTACCGCAGAATAGAACGAAATCTTTTGCAATTCTCTTCAAAGTACACAATAAACCAATTTCAAGTTATTTATCGTTAAAACAATTACAACGGTCGAATGGCACGNCAATTTCAATTTATTTACCGTTAAAACAATTACAACGGTCGAATGGCACGNTTAAATCAGTTTTTTAACGAGAGGAAGAGTGTGGAATACGAACGGTAAATCGAGGTTTCCAATTTTTTTTTATAACCGCAGAATAGAACGAAATCTTTTGCAATTCTCTTCAAAGTACACAATAAACCAATTTCAAGTTATTTATCGTTAAAACAATTACAACGGTCGAATGGCACGGCCTAGATAAATAAAATGTGTAATATATAGAACAAAATAACGCATGCGTTTTGATTTTGACATGATTTTTCTATGTAGAATATTAATTAATTATCAATAGTGAATTTGTGAATTGTAATAAGGCATATAAATATAAATACTAGATTTTATTTGCCAAAATATTTAGGAATTGCTCAAAACGCTGTACGTAACTTGTAGGTAACAATATTTTAGCAGTCTCTTTACACAGTCTCGACAACTTGTATACTCGACTGGAAAAGTATAATATTACCTTTCGTTACGTAAACTACTAGAAATCTATTGTAAACGCGTTCTTTATTATTATTTTAAATTACAAAAACAGATCCAGGATATTTATAAAACAGTATTTTCAAGAAACATTATAAAAAGTGGTCACTAATTGGGCTGGAATTTGTCAAGTCAACACGCATGGTCCATGGATACAACAAAAGCCCCAATATTTACATTCTTTTCTGCTAATAGTTGGCAAACACAATACAAGCGTCTAAATATTGACAGAGCAAACAAACATTTGACAATAGTTAATAATTAATATTTAATTAATAGTGCGGATCTTTTTGGAAATTCTCATTGGTCTTTTAAAGAAAAATCTTTTTCTTTCAATTATCAGAACAATAAATCCATTATACATTTCCATTAATTTGTATTTCATTTGCAAATTTTCGACGAGTGAAAAAAAGGTCTGAAGAAAAGAGTTATATTTGTGCATTAACAGCGTGGAAACCTGTTTGGTAGCATTCTTTGGGACGACGACGTCGTCGTCGCTAGAAAAATGTCAACTCGAAATTGAAATGGCCATATTATTATTATTCATTTTCAATTTACACACTCACACTTTTATGGAGATGTACAATTAAATTTTAAACGTAGCTATCTCGCGCAACGTGTTATCATCTCAAGGGGTAATTTATGGCGGNATTTAAACGTAGCTATCTCGCGCAAAGTGTTATCATCTCAAGGGGTAATTTATGGCGGATTCAAAGATTGCGTGTCTCTTCTCCTCTCTGCACTTCCCCGCGCTCTTGATTATTAGCTTTTTATTGCTTATTTTATTATAAATAAATAAATCTGTCTTGGCAAACTGGTGGTGGTGGTGATGCTGAGTGCTGACCCAGGTGTAGAGTATTGTGCTTGCAAAAAGTAACGCAAATTGTGTTAGGTGTCGAACACAGAGCGGAAATCTATATACTACTAGTTCAGAAATCCGGAAATCACCTTGATTCTTTTTATGTCTTTATTTTCTACTTTACTGCCAGATCAGATTTGTCTCAGCCAGATGGGAGCTTTGCAAAGAAAGCTTTTTAGTGTATTTGTGTAGTTTATTGTAAATTGAATTTTAAACCTTTTCTTTAAAATCTTTTGAATTTTATATTGAAGTAAAGGATGTGCATTTTTGTTACCCATTATTAATTAAAGGCTAAAGTTCACTTAAAAGGGGATTTTAAATTGAAAATTCATTAAACGAAACTAGAATAACTTGTTGGAATATGTTCAAGATTTCTTAAATTCCCAATTGTGACGCATACACAAATGGCCATTATTTTGTCGTTATTTTAAAATCAATTATTATTAAAATTAATGCAATAGTTGATTTTTTTACTGAAAAATGTTTCAAATTTCTGAATTTTAATGATAAGGTATGAAAAATTATATGTTTGCCAATAAAATTGGACGAATAACATAAAAAAAATCCATTGATGAGAGAAATTCGAAAAAAAACGAAATAGGACTCAATAAAAAGCTTTGTTTTGTTCGGTTTTTAAAACTAAGGAAATATAAATAATGTGGTTTGATTTTAATTGTTAAGGTTTTATCTTAAGGAGTGTAATCCATGGTACGATTTGTATTTATTGAAAAAAAAAGTTTTTTATACTATAAAGTCTATAAGATGAGACAATATTAAACACTTGTGCC
>JXOV01003382.1:45950-61780 GCA_001014945.1 Clogmia albipunctata
ACTCAATAAAAAGCTTTGTTTTGTTCGGTTTTTAAAACTAAGGAAATATAAATAATGTGGTTTGATTTTAATTGTTAAGGTTTTATCTTAAGGAGTGTAATCCATGGTACGATTTGTATTTATTGAAAAAAAAAGTTTTTTATACTATAAAGTCTATAAGATGAGACAATATTAAACACTAGTGCCCTTTAAATTATGGCTAGTGGTGTAAAAAAATATACAACATAGATTGATACGAATCTCGCAAAATTCTTTGACTTTTTGAACAACGTTTCTCATTTTCAACACCTGATTGTAACAGGATCCACTTAATCTGACCCGCCCAGTATTCCAACCCATGGCCTCCGAAGAGGCAGTATGTACAAACAAAAATGAAACGGTATTTAGTCAATGTTCAAATTTGGTAGTCGGTTTATGAAATTATCCCTTCAATACGAAACACAGATTAAAATTAAAATTAAAATTAAAAAGTTGGTTATTACTGTAATCACACGAATTCAAAACAAAGAACATATTTTTGATCAAGTGATGTATAGTAAATTTACCTCAGAGTATTTGAATTTTAGAGCTTGTGAAAATTTAGTCCAGTGCATAATGAGTTTAAAAATTTAATTTAAAACTGACTTTAATATATTTCTTTGTTGANCTGTAATCACATGAATTCAAAACAAAGAACATATTTTTGATCAAGTGATGTATAGTAAATTTACCTCAGAGTATTTGAATTTTAGAGCTTGTGAAAATTTAGTCCAGTGCATAATGAGTTTAAAAATTTAATTTAAAACTGACTTTAATATATTTCTTTGTTGAAAATCGGTGTGACCTCCATCACACTTTAATAATTACGAAAAGACACTAGCGTTTTAAATAGTTATTTATACAACAAGGTCGATAAGATAAGGCATTAATAAATATTATTAAACCACGAGCGTAGCGAGTGCTTCGAAGAAGACCCGAGTGTTTAATAATGCATATGGACCGTGTTTTACACAAAATTTAATGCATTTTTAAATAAATTAAAACAAAATCATAAAAATTCTTTCAATTACTATAAAAAATATGTTGTTTTGTTATACACACTATATCTCGCTTTGTTGCTAAATGCGTAATGCGGGAAAAGGATAGAACATTCCTAAATTAAAAATAAATTCAAATAAACCAGTGCAACGGTTTTACAATTTTGTTTAACTTTAATTTTATTGCACAGATTAACAAATTGAGAGAAATTTCTTTCAAAGCAACAAGTAACTTTTCATATAAATTGATGAATTTCGTTTACGGAGGTGACACTTTAATAATAAAGAAAACACTAGTGCTTTAAGGAATTCTTTAAAGCACTTGTGCTATAATAACGACTTTGACAGAACAGATTTGAATGTCTTAATAACAATTTTAAGCAACAAAAATGCATGAAAGTCTTTTACGGAGGAAATACTAGTACTATAATATCAACTGTATTTAACCAAAATACATAAAGTCAAAAAAAAGAATAAAACTCGTCGTAAAATGGCGATCACTGGTAGAAAATTACCGAAATACGGTCAGATGACAGGCTTAACATTGACAACTCATTTTGTAAACAAAGCTTGAAATTTTTGTCGGATCTGTTTTTCTTTAAGAAAAACCGCATTTTAGGATGATTGAAATGATTGGAAAATTTAATAACTTTAGAGTTGTCAATTGTGACGTCATAATTTCGCACATATTTCCCTGCATAGTCGGGAATGTACTACTTTTTTTTCAAGGGTCATGTTTATCCTTCCAAAATTTTATCAATAATATTTATTTATCTCGGTTTATAAAATTGTTATAATTGTATGTATATTTATTTAGGAGTCTTTCCAACAAATTAAAATAATTGAATTTCATTTTCTCACTATAGAATGCTTTAAAAAGCTTGCAAAAATAAGAGCTATATATTTTTTATCTGTTATTATGCAATGTTATTAATAGAACTATAAATACAAAAATATTCTTTTTTTTATGTTATTACAGAATGGTCCAAAGTTCACATAATAGATATTGATTTCATAAAAATAATATAAATTGGTCTTCTATTTTGCAATACTATTAAAGAATGATAAATTGATAATTAATGGATGTTTGGGTAAGGCTTGTCGTTTGTTATTTTAGAATATGAAATAAATAAACAAAACTTTTGACGATGTTCTTTGGGGACCACTATACAACATCGTGATATTTCAAATATTTGTGATACTTAAAAAATAAGAAGATTTTGGATTTCTTTAAATTTCAATACGATTTTCTATAGAATGAATTAATTGTATGTTTGTGTAAAGAATAATGCTTTAAAATTAAGATCAGAAGAACTATTTAAATTGGGGTTCAACCGAGGTTGACGCCCTTTATTTGTTTCAAATAAAAGTTTGTTTAGAGGATTTGTTCTATCCTGTTCCTGATAAGATAAAAATCATGTCCAAAGTTCAGTGTTATTTTGACAAATAAAATACTATACATTTGTGTGTTTTCAAAGAGGAAATTTGATGATCTTTTGACTAATAAAGAAACATTTATCGCTGGAGTGATCAAAACAAGTGGGAGCCGCGCGAGAAACAGAAATTATTAATCATACACAGTGTTCGAATACTGAGAATGACGTGGATTAGTGGATTTTTCGCATCACAAGTGAGGAGACCACACCTGAATTCCTTTGCTAAAAAATAAACCCATAAATTCACACACCCTCTTTAATTGAGTTTATTTTTGGAATGACACGTCTAAAAATATATACACATATATTAAATGGCATCAAGAGAGCGCGCGAACGTCCTTCAGGCAGCAGCGCGCATTTGCAGCACAAGTAACAGCAGCAGCAAAAGGTGTTTTATGATTGCTATCATCAGGTGACATTGTCTCTCATTAATTTTAATTAAAATACTACAATAACAGCAACAAAACGCCTGTGCGCGCATAAAAGCCCCATTACATGTCGCATAATTAATCATGACTAACAGTGGCACAGCTTTGTGCTGCGATTACACTCGAGAGAGTTCGAGTACAAGCTCGCAGCTCACAGTGATGTGAGTAATAAGCATAAGGATATTTTGCAACCCGCGCCGCCGCGCGATCACCAGTTGAAAAATGGCGGAACGATCTGCAGCGCGCGGTGGCTGCAAGATTTTTGTGATTTTTCGTAATTTAATTAAATATGCAATGAGGTAGTCGGTGCACTTTGTGGACTGTGTGGTGATTGTCAGCCCGTTTCTCCGAAGTGCGTTTACGTAAGGTGCGAGATATATTCGATTCAGCCAACGATCGACCCGGAAGGAGGATCGATCGAGTAGCAACGATCACATGATAGACTCTTATTGCAATTGTTTGTCTATTTTCACCAATTTATCGTTATGTTTTGGTAGAAAACTATAATAATACTGTTTAGTTTTAAGAGAAATTATCTCGAATAAACGAATTTGATGAAGTAGTACAGTATAAATAAGAAGCTAGAAAGCTATTGATATAAAACAATTAAATGTTCAATTATTAATACGAATTTTTGGATCAATACCTATTATTTTGTAATAGTATTTATATTCAAATCATGTACCATATAGTAGAATCCTTTGCCATATTTATTAATCTTTATAATATGGTAGATTTGATCTCGTAACGTTTTTTGTTTGTTTGTGATAATTTGTTCAAGTATTAAATTATTTACACACATATATTATTTTTCAAAAAAATATGTAACACAAAAACTTTACCAAATTTCCTAAATAACTAAAATAGTTCAATATATAGAATTATTGGTGTATAACTCTTTAAAGTAATATTTTAAGAATCCCATATCAAAGAGTGTTTTTTAATTGACTTGAGATTTGTGATTGATTTTTCTACTGTGAAAATTTGTTCTATTTTTTCAGTAGTATATGAAAAGCTGCTGAGTTTACATTCTTGAAACAAAAAATATTAATTTTTGTTATCAAATTAACATAAATAAAAATAAAGTTTATCATTCCTTATCATACTTATTATTCAACAAACGTTGTTTTCTTTTCTTATTTATTACATTCCCTTTCAATTCCTATAAGGAACATGAGGAGACTCAACTTCAACCAACGAGTTTAGAGTTTCCGTGACTATTTGTTTTGAGTAAATTATTAGTCAATTAATAGCACCCAGACTAATTGAAAAAGAATCCAGCCAATCCTACCCACCCAGGGATCAAACCTATGGCCTCCGAAGAGGCAGCCGGATGCGTAACCACTTCGGCTATGATGTGAAAAGGTATAAAAACCCAAAATATTTTACGAACAATTTATTATAGAACGTTTTATAATAATTTAAAATACTTCAATAAATTATGTGAAGATAATTTAAATTAACATTTTGATTATGTTGAGGTCAGAGATAATTGTATTTGAAACGACAATTGAATACAAAGCGGTATGGTTGTGGAAATAGATTGTATCCATGTTTTATGAGTACACGAGTCTATCTATGTACCAAAGGGAAGCTGTAAATATATATCTGTTTTATTTACCTTAACTGCATGAACAGGTGCTGTGGACAATTTTTGGTGATTTTGTATCGCTTGATATTATTCCAAATGCGACCGGTGGTGATTTTTTCGGCGCTGCCTTTGTGTTTAAATCCGTCAACATGGAAGAATCCGGGATCGGGACGATTTTGGTGACGTGTACTGTAAGTTATCATCACCACCACCACTTTTGCCAAATATTTTGCAATAATCGGGACAACAATATATGCAGAAAAAAACCACAATAAGCCTTTTCACTCTCTTTTTCCGTCACTAGTAGATCTCGATCTCCACAAACACACACAATTTGGCACAGAAAAAAACTTCAAAAGCACTCTTTTTTTCTTTTCTTGAATACAAAATTTTTTCTTTCTTTTTTCCGCTCTTATAATAATTTAACACGCCTGACTGGCGATCTTTTGCCGAGAGATGCTGTGTGCTACTGCTACTATTTCACAAACACAATCCAATCACCTTGTAGGAAAAAATAAACGCTTTTTCACTTTATAGTGTCCCCATGGCAAACACACAAGATCTTATTTACTTCATCTTATTTTGAGACAAATTTCACCTGAGCCACACACACGCGCACACAGCCACGGCCGCATTACGGATTTTTGACAAATGAAGTAAATTCTCAGCGCGCCAACGATCATCATAAAACGGCAGTATTGTTAATAAATATTGTGTATATGGTGTATCTAATTATTGGTTTCTCGCGACACGACCGTGATCGTTGTTTGTATAAGTGCGCGCGATCGTCGGTCTCCAACTCTTATATTTTTTGTGTGTTATATCTCCACACTTCTTTTCAACAAACTTGAACTAGAAGCTCGATTGTCAAGTCGAAATAAAATAGATGGAACAGCAAAAAAAAACTTCTAACTGAATCACTGAACTACTGAAGAGAGGAGACTCTTTTTAGAAGTTTTCCAAAGATATATATTTGTCGAATACACTAGGTTCGATTTGTGTGGAGAGAAGTGAGAGGCTGCCCGATTATCGATCGAGAGAGAGCTTTTACAAATAGCCCGCGCGCGAACATCCACCAACAGATATTTGATCACAACACTTGCTTCAAAAACTTGATCTCCACACTACTTTTTGGCATTGAATAACGAATTAATCTGGCACCGAATATTCTCATGTGACAGGTTGTGTACGATCGATCGCGATCGCAGATCCATTTTCGAACAAAATTTTCACCAACAAAATCACAGAAATATTTCAATTTTTCAACTGTCAACGGACAGATACAAAATACACTCTTGTGTATTTCCGCATTGGACAAAAGACACTTTATAGAATTGCACTCAAGATTGCACAGATAAATTCGATCAAGCTTTGAAAGACTTTGAATTAATTTCCACACTAGATCGGGTTTCGCCGTTTCGCTCACTCCTTCTCTTTCCCCCACTGACTGTCTTATTTTTATAATTATAATTAAACTTTTATCCACACACACTTTTTTCACGAAAAAATTATTGTTAAAAAGCGTGATATGTAACTTTACGGCCTCTATGCTGAAAAGCCCACAGAATAAACACCAGAAATGACACGTTTGTATTAACAAATACAGTTGTAAAAGAGATTTCCTTTCATTTTTTCGATCACGACACAAAATCCACTTTATATACGAACTTTTTCGGTGGATTATTAACAATTTTTTTTATTCTCCACACTGATAAATGATGAGTGGTTTGATGATGATCCTCGCGAGATCCTGGTCATTCAAATTTGGGCTGATCACTGCACTCCACACGATCACTGCCCACAACACACAAACACCGATCAAATGGTAACAGCACAAAAATGTAATAATTACGGTAATAAAACTGTATAATGACAATAATAATAGCAACGAAATAAACAACTAATTGCTTAATTAATCAATTAAGTTGGGTCGATCGTCGGTCTGTGTCGTTGCTTCTTGATCGAGGCTGGTTATTGTAATAGTTAAAAGTTGCCATTTAATTTATCCGGGTTTGATCACACTCGCGTTCAACAGCGCAGAGGCATATACGTAATACAGTTATCAATTCTTTAGTAGCAGATAAACTCAGTTTTCTCTTCTTTGGCACATCTCTCCCCATTTTTTCCTATTTTTCTTTTATTTATGGTTTTTCCTTATAATTATTTTCAAACATTTTCCATTTTACACTTGTTCTTTAACACTATTTTTAGCACTTGAAGGGTAATTATGGAAAAAATGGTGACACTTTGCCATACAAAATCTCTGATATCTCTCTCTTCGGGGCTCAAGTCTTTCTCGGTTGACAACTCTCTACTATATACACGACGACGTCGACGACGCTTTGGGATCCGCGATCTCTGTGACTGCTTGAGACTTGCGATATACACTCTGTATGTTTTTTTTACATACATATGTATATTTTTGTTTTTCGTATTTAATCGACCAAGTCGACGACAAAAGCTAGCAAGTACAAGTTTTCTGTGTGCCTGTGTGTGATGGTTGAGGACTGGCTGACTGGCTGGCTGGCTGCTGCTGCTGTTGGCTTCGGCAATAATATCATTTAGTGTTTCTCTTAATTTTAATAATACTATTATTATGAAGCACGATTAGCATTCCTTAGTTGTTGTTGCCCCTCTGCTGCCACTGCTACTCTGCTGCTGACTGACTGACTGTTGTGCCAATATGAAAACATACGAGTTCAATCTCGACATCCACAATATATATTTATATATATGTCCAAGAGACAATTCAAAGCTTCAAGGCATTCATTACCTCATTACAAACACTAAATTGAATAGGAATTAGACAAGTACTTATTTTTTTGAAAAGAAAAAACCGCCTATTACAAAACAAAAATAAGACCTCATTAGAAATAAGACAAGATAAATAGGACAAAGATGTGGAGAGCTTTCATTGATATATTGATTATTACACACCTAAGTAGTTTGATAACAATTTTAATTAAGAAGTAGTTCATTAAAATTAGAAAAGATCCTGAAAAGTCTTAAATTTTTGTATCAATAGAAATAACGTCCTATCCTTACTCAAATTTCTTAAAACTTTGTATGATATAGGAACAATAGACTTTATTATTCACTCGTCCTAACCTTACTCAATATATGAAACCAAATCTTTATGAAATTAAAATTGGTACCAAAATTTCTTAAAGTACTCTATGAAATAAGATCAACAAACTTTATTATTAACATTTCACTCATCTTAACCTTACCCAATTTTTGGAAGGATACTCCGTGATTTTCATATTGTTTTTATGATTGGCTTTATTTTAAATAAAAATTAGGCAAAAGTGTTAAACTAACTATTTGTGTATTCACTTTTTCATATAGAATTGGTGCCAGTTTTTATTAAGATCTGATATTCAAGAGTCAGACAATTGTCTTAAATGATCATTTATTGTTTTTACGGATTTACGATCGAGCAGCGAAGGAGAGAGAGAGATGCTTTGGAATTTCCGGGACATTGTTCATTAACACCATTTTCGCATTTTGGAGTCGCCAGTCGTCGTAGTCGTCGTCTCATGGATCTATTAGTTCTTTCTTATTGGTGGTGTTTTCAAAATAAAACTATATGTATGCTATTACATTGGCATGTGTTATTATTGGCGCGGTGGGACGACCTTCACCTTTCACTCACTCTTAGTTTGGCCGTCGAAGTCGTCGTGGTCGTCGTCAACAAAACAGATTATAATAACCCAAAGGCGTTAACTGTACTTTAATTGATCGCGTATTGCCGATAATCCGGATAGCCCCCCGAAAAAAAAGACGAAGACAACGATGAAATAAAAAACACAAAACTGAAATTCATGCTATGGAAGAGATAATCCATCATTGGCGGGATGATGATGGAGCCCAACAATTGTAATATGCAATTCAATCGAGAACAAAAATGTGAAATGATCGCGCTGAAAAGAATGCCGATCACCTGGTTGAATTGTTTTTAATAGCATATCCACAAATTCCATTAGCCTCGGAGAAAAGACCTGGGCACAGAGAATGGTAAATAATTAATGTTTGGAGCACTGTATCAAGTGTTGTCAACTTGATCGCGATCGATTCGTATCGGGGAGGATCAACTGGCGTAAAACATCGACCACTGCGCGGACTCCATTGGGACTCTGTTCTCTCTCTTTGTACAAGGCAGTTTATATAGTCTTATTATTGTCAATAGAATTCCCGGTATTAATGGACTTTAATTTAAAAATGTAATTGGCAATTCTTTATTTATCGTTTGTGAACAAAATTTAAACACACAACCACACACAAGTGATCTCGAAAACGTCAGATAAAGCACTTTTTGTACGGGTTTAGGGTTACCAATTTGGTTACGAGCTTAAATAATTTCGTAATTTGTATAATTTTATTAAAATTATGACAGAAATCTGTTTTCTATTTAATGTATTTACTGGAAATAAACTTTTACAATGTGTCACATTATTACACCCTATGAAGATTCTTAAATTATACTCTAAGATGATGCAACAACCGCTTACTTCCAGTCTAGGTCTAACCAATGGTTTTTTTAAATCAATGCTTTTTAAACGCCTCATTTTATACAGATTATAATTGAAAAGAACATCTAAAAATCATTTCCAATTATATAATTAGTACTAGTATCAAACAAATTTTAAGATAAGTAGGTACAAATTTCATATATTCAGTTAGTTTTTAAATAAAAATTCATTTTTAAAATTAAAAGAAAAGTGCTAAAGAAAAATTTAATACCTATGAAACATTGTTACTCTGCCTATAAGGCCTCGGACTTATAAAATAAGTTTAAATTTTAGATATACTTTTGAAAAAATTGAATGAATTGAAATAATAATAAAATTTGGACGACTCTTCATATAGCACATATATTGACAGGCTTTCGTTATCGAAATATAACATGAACCAACACGGAGTAGATCCCTTTTTTCTCGTTTTGGTATCCATTTTACATAAATCACCAAATACTGGACGAGTGCTCTGGGTATTCCATTTTTCGAATGTATTATGTATTACTAGTAGAAAGGTCCGGTTTTTCTCTTCGATTCTATGCACTCCATCCAAGAGTTCAAACCCTGTCCATCGAACAATTTAAATTGGCGATGAAAATTACTCAATATAGTGTGATGGAACATAACACTAGGGATGTTATTTTGTACTCAAATTTGGTCCTGGTATTTGAACCTCCTACTCATCAACTTCTGTAACAACGAATTTTCCATGTAACTTACTTCGACTTTTAAATTACTATTTATCTATTTCAAATAACATTCAAACTATTTTTCTATTAATAAACTAAAAGCAATTTAAACTGTGAAACAATTAGTTTTTAAAATAATCCCTGGCTCCATAGACAAGTAATTATAAATGCCGATAGTAATTAATCGTCTAGCTCAAGACTTGGTAAAGACGAGCTACAATTGCATACAGCCGGATTATCCTGGTAGAATCTGGCTGCTGTTGTGAAAATCAATATTGAAGAAAATAGAGGAAACGAATGGGGTTGTGGTAATCTGTGCATACATTAGTAATACAAAGAATCAATTGTGCAAATTCCTACCATGATATTTGATACTTCTTTCTAAAACTAATCAAACATGTCTTGCAATACTCTTAAACAAGCTTTTGTTAATTCCATCAATGTTGTAAAGTTTAATGTAAATGATTAGTTGGTGATCCTAATGCTTTCTGTCACGAAGATGCAGAGTACTCGGCGATTTTATAAGCGATTGGGGAAGGTGAACTGAACCGAGCTGAGCAGAGAGCTTAATGAAAAAAGCATACGAACACCTGTTGTCGTTGTGTGTTTACTTACTTATTCAGTAATGGGCTCGACACAAAGTCTGCTGCCCGTCCTTTTCGCTCTGCAAATTCCAAGTCGTCAATTGAGCAAAAGCAATGTCCACCTGATCACACGATTGCCCCAAGAAGAAGAAACGCGAAAAAGCACCAAGGCAATGATGACAAAGAAAACAGTGATGATAGGCATTTGTAATGCAGAAATGATTTCTTAATTTTTCCATTTCTTATTACGATTATTTAGTATTTCTGTAATATATCATTAATATTTTGTTCTTTTTATTTGAACCATTGATTTTGAATCAGGAATGTTAATAATTCCTTAGGGTTAAAGGCTATTAACCTTAAGATTAAAGTAAATCTTTGCATTTTTTTAAATTTAAGATAGAATTCGAAAATTCCCAAGATAATGTAACAGTTCAAAATTTCATCAATTAATAAAAATATTGAAGGTTTTCTTGAATTTCAATTTGAAAGCCATCAGAATTCGAAAATATGATCAAACAATAATGAAACGTTAATCGATATCCTAATGAAACTTTGAAAAGGTTGCTAATTTTAATTTACACATCCGAAACCCATTCCAATAATGTGAATAATAATCAGAGATCACAATCAAATGCGGATCANTTTTTTTTAATTTCAATTTGAAAGCCATCAAAATTCGAAAATATGATCAAACAATAATGAAACGTTAATCGATAACCTAATGTAACTTTGAAAAGGTTGCTAATTTTAATTTACACATCCGAAACCCATTCCAATAATGTGAATAATAATCAGAGATCACAATCAAATGCGGATCAATTTTCACATTCTGACATTACTTCTGGTTGACCGTTCTTCGTCTTCGTCCAGCAGCAGCAGCAGTGTGGTACGTTGTCGGAATCCTAGGAATGTGCTGTGACCAGCTGCTTTTCTGCCATATGCTACCAATCAATGGGAAGATATCACGAGATGAGATCTCATATCAATTGACTATTCAAAACCAGACCAAGCGAATCCGTACAAATTACTGCACAGATTTAATCACGACAAGACTAGAATATATTATGTACGACAATAATTTTTTTAAAGATTCTTAACATTCTTCTTTCATCGAAGGAAAAAATACAACACAATCAAAATTCGAAATTTAAAAGAGACTAATAAAATAATTGTAAAATAAAAATAGTCTTTTAAATGTATCTTGTAAACGAAGCATACTTTTTGTTTATATTAGTGGTTGTTTGAAAGATCAGAAATGTGCTTTTCTTAAAATTTTCGGATATTTTAAAGCCCTCGCTAATTATTGCAGTAAACAAAATTGAACTCGAAACTGACTTCTATATGCCAAGAAGGATTCTTCTTCAACCCAAGTCGGGCTTTGGCCTCTAAAGATTTCCTCTTGAAATTTTCTCGATCCAGCGATCTCGTTCTATAATCTTTAGATTCCAATAGGGCTTTGCTCGCTTCGTCAACTGATTCTGCCCATCGTCTATGTGGTTTACCAACTGGACGCTTTCCTTTTGCTTTTCCTAATAATGTTTACTTTATTGTAGTTTTACACATTCCATGTGGTTCTACAGCTCGTGATTGCATCCGAAATTACGTCAAATATGTTTAAAAACCCTTTTTGGTGTATTTAGAAGAAGATTGTATTAAAAATTGTGTATTGTTCGCTATTAAACATTGATTAACCTGACGAATACAATGAAAATTCACTTTCGGCTCGTATTTCACTCTCATTTACACGGTGTAAAAACGGGTGATTTTATAGCCTTGCACAAATTATTATTGAATAACTATATTATCAAAACAATTATAATTAGATAACGATTTAAAAAATATATAAAATAAAACACTAAATGAATTGAAAGTTCGACTATATTTTTCGGTTATATTTCCGTAGCCTTAGGCTTTAAATCGACTCGAGTAAACTCGGCCTTTAACATTTATATATTCATATGATTTTATATAAAAGCTGAGAAGTAAATAGAAGTAAGTTCATAGATCTGGTTTAAAGAGATTTAGTTTATTTTCAAAAGACCTTAAAAAAATGTAAATGTTCACAACGCATAATACTATATGTCTATGCGTTGAGAATAAATCAAATTACTTATAATTTGCGAAATATTTAGAGCTGATAATACTAAATTATATGATAATTATTAGAATATTTACAAATGTATATAAAAATCATTTAAAACTCATTTTAAACTTGAATAACTATTTTGAACTACAAAATATTAAAAAATAATGAAAAAAAAATTAAATCCAAATTCTTAAAAAATAGATATATCGTGTTAATAATACATAAATTACTTTCTAAATATATGCAATTTAATAAATTAAGCTATTTTATTACTGATGAAAAGAATCTGGTTATAAACTAATTAAATTACTCGTTAAGTTTTCACTAAAACGAATCGAGGGTGTAAATCTTGTATCTAATGATAGTGTAAACAGCTTTGATTAGTGTCGATTAGGTCATTTAGTGCTACTGGCCGGCAGCCTGGGGAAAAGATCTTTTTAGAAACGTCGTATTTCCATCTTGTATACAAAATATTTTCAAAATTGAAAAAAAAATTAAAAGTCGACGCGTCGAAAAAAGAACACTAGGCATAAAATAGCGAGAAGAAACGTCTATACAGGTGTTTGGTGGTGTGTGAAGAGATACTTTTAGAAACCGGTTGAGCTTTTAGTTATCACTGGTGCCACTCCACCACACAAAAGTCTCAGATGCTGGTTTAAATTCGCATTGGCTCTTCTCTGAAGCTCAAGAAAACTACGTCTTCTTGGCCAGAACAGAACTCATGGGCTCTTGAACATTGTTTTAATTAGTTACCAGAATACCTTCTCTCGCGCAACAGCATGACTAAGACTCTCCTCCGAAGGATTATTTATTATCAGCGCGATTTTTGGGCGATTTTCCAAACCCAAAAGCCGTCATATCAAAAGAGCAAAAGAGACCAATAAATATTTTATTATAGATAACGATTTTGTGGTCGTATTGAGAGATCTGGTTTTCGGTCTGCTGATGCTTCTTGAGAGTGAGAGACAGTTCAACTCTTTGATTATTATTAATCGGGTTTGGATGAAATCATCATTAAGCAATCAACACGAAAATACATCTGATTAAGAATAAATTAATTGATAAGCAAATTATGACGCATATTCCAAAATTTTGTGTTTTGATCACATTTCTAATTTGAATTCTTTAGTAATCCAAGTAGCTTCTCAAACTTTGGGTTCATTTTTGTTTTTTTTTCTAATAAAATTATGAATAAGAAATTTTTTTAAAATTTTTATCCATTTGTTTTTGGTCTGTTATAAAAAAATAAAAAAGTTCGGACATTTAACTTTTGGTTTTGTTTTTACAAATTTGACGTTGACCAAATTTTATTATTTTTTTCATAAGAATTTTATGAAATCATTAATATATCATTAATAAATAAGATACAGCAAGATTTAATTTCTAAATGGTTACCTTTTATAAAAAATATGGGGTTTCTTGTAGAACAAAAAATATAAACACTTCTTCTTTCAATACACAACAACTCTAGGTCTAATCAATTGATTCATTTGCCAATCTTTCACTATTGACAATTGAATATCTATGAATCATTATTTGTTATGATGTGATTAGCACCATGAACTGACGATTCTATATAGAACCTATTAATTGACCGAAACAGCCCTTTCATAACTTTCATCAGTAACCATTTTTTGAATGGCGGCAAATTACTTCTATTATACAAAGATCGGGTTTATGCCTTCGATTCTATGCACTTAGAATTAAATTCTTTCACAACGTTTAACCAACTGCACCACCTCGGCCTATTAAAGACAGTAATTGATTTAAATTACCTTCCTGGTTTAAATACCACCACACATTGATCACTTTTTAAACATTTAACTTACTTAGAAGTTTACCTTCCAATATCAAAACTTAAATTAAGATTAAAATATAAACAACGGACGTACTTATATATCGGATGCTTTTCATTAGCTATTCGAAAGCAAAGTAAAAAAAATAAATTCAAAATCGATCTTTAAACTTTTGTTTTTTTTTCTAACAAGGAATGTCGTTTAACCAATTTCATTGATTAAAATTTTAACAACGTATATTTTCAATAGCTATTCGAAAGCAAAGTCCAAAAAATAAATGTACGTCATTTAAATTCTATTTTTTTTTTACAACAGGAAATGACGTTTCACTAATTTAATTGCATTTTTTTTATAAAAATCAATTTCATTGATAAAATATTAACAACGTATATTTCCAATAGCTATTTGAAAGCAAAGTCCAAAAAATAAATGTATTGAAAAACGTCATTTAAATTCTAAATTTCTTTTGTAAAAGAAATGACGTTTCGCTAATTTAATTGCCCTATTGCACACTATTTACTNCATTTAAATTCTAAATTTTTTTTGTAAAAGAAATGACGTTTCGTTAATTTAATTGCCCTATTGCACACTATTTACTTGTTAAATTTACTTTTTAAAAAGAATATTGAGTTTATTGACCGAGTTTTCTATAAACAATTAGAAAAGACTTTTAAGATTTTAAAATTTTACCTAAAAATATATAATCATACTATGAAATAATCAAATTATATAAAAAAAAGATAAAACTGATCTAAACAACGTACATTGACATTTCTTACAAAGCCATCTTGATAATTTTTTATTGATTGAATAAGTATTATACACTTCATTTCGACCTTTTAAACGCAGTTCTTTAGATTTAAATTTTCATTAACAATCGAATTTTCCATATAGATGAAGATTAATTTTTTATCATGCAATAAACAAGGGGAAGTAGGATGTGCGTTTAAGTTGACGGTTTGGTGTTTTGGCAATATTAAATAATTTGTATAGGTTAAAATTTGAGACAAATATTAGAAAATTTAGTGTCCACAGAGAGATAAAAGTGATGTAAATTGTTTAAAATAATAGGAATGCTGTTATTTTAATCGAAAATAGGAAAAAAAGAATTTTTTCTGCCTTTGTGGATCTCGTTACATTTATTCAGGGCATACTAAAATTAGAATGATGGGGGCCTACTGATCTGGAGTGCAGAGTATGTTAGGATCTGGAAATCATTATTGTCTTTAGCTCAGGAGTGAATTCATCGCCTATTAGTTACAATTATCGAAGCTAAGTTTTAATTTATTTATCATAATTAAGTATTTAATAGTATTTATTAAGTAATCTTTTTTCCAATACCGCCAGATAATTGTATAATTTTTGCACTTAATAAGGTCTAAAACTTACATAAATTAATATTCGAATATTTACCTTTCTAAATGTTTATTCCTACTTACCTTAACCTATTTCCCTCTAACATCATTCACTGATTTAATTCATACTAACTGTCCAATTTACTAACATTGAACCTCTCCTGAATAGGGACTAAGCCTATACTGCCCTAGTGTGAGGTGCCGAATGGAAGGCCTAATAATCACATTTTTCCTATCCCATCATAAGGTACCAATACATATTTTTAAACTATTACTGTAAATATCTATAGCATTAGGGCCAGTAATTGTAATAGGAAGGGAGAGCTAGG
>JXOV01003385.1:0-10522 GCA_001014945.1 Clogmia albipunctata
TCATTACATTGCAATACTTTATCGATAGCAAGAAGTTAATTAGGGCCAGACATATTTATATATGAATAAGGGCTATAATCCCCCAGCGGGTTCCTACCATATCAAACCATATTTTAACATCTCAATTTGTCTAAGGCTCTAAGTATTTTCTTTGAGTATCTAAAGTTTTTTCAAGATAATGTTTTATATAACCTTGTATTAGGATTGGAAAGGATAAATTGTAATAGAAACCACTATTTTCCACAGCACATTAGGGCAGTAAAGGTGTTCTACCTATTTTTTGTAAATATAAAATTTATTAACTTTTTTCAATCCATTTCAGTGATGGAAGTGGCTTGCGGTGAGTACGGGGAGAGTGTCCACAAGCTGGTGATGGCTGTGAATACGGGCAAGTGCAACAACTACAACGTGGAATTGGAGAAGACGAACTTTGAGTCTTCGGGATCGAATAGCAACAACAACAATACTAACAAAACTTCTCAGTCAATAAACAATGACATTGCCAAAACGACGACAACCACAACGCTCAAAACCACCACCTCCTCGTCCTGCGCATCGGCCAACGTGCAGGAGACGTCGCTGTGCAAGCAGGAATTCACAGCGATCGCGATGCCCGAGAAGGGGAACGGGAGCGGGGGTCTGGGGAAGCAGCACAACGCGACCTGCACGACGTCGCTGCTGGACTCGAACGAGAGCGTCGTCGCGCTGACCAGCAGCAAGAAGGTCGGCTTCCCCACCTCGAGCTGGGTCCAGATCTGGATCCTGCTCAAGAGGACCTTCCTGACGATCATGCGCGACCAGCAGCTCACTCACATGCGCCTCCTCGCGCACATCATCGTCGGCACCATCATCGGCATGATCTACTACGACATTGGCAACGACGCCAGCAAGGTCATGTCCAACGCCGGGTGCATCTTCTTCACCACCGTCTTCACCATGTTCACCGCCATGATGCCCACCATACTCACGTGTAAGTATTAGTAAGAGAGCGATTTTTAGAATATGAATTTTATTTGTGGGGTTCTATTTAAATGAGATTAAAAACTATATAAATTTTTAAAAAAAAAATTACAATTTCATTTTGAAATTTTATTTTACTAGTGAAAAAAGTCATAACCTACGAATTAATTTGTCTCAAAGTTAGAATTTCGGTTCCATTTTGAGGAAAAAATGTACAATTTTTAATTCAGACAGTTATATCGGTTCAAATAGAAATCTTTGAAACGGCAAAGTTTTTTTTAACTCGTGAAAGAATAAAAACACATCTAACGGCTCATAATTCACACTCATTTCCTCATTAAGAAATTGTTTATTTTACACCATTTTATCACAACAAACTATTGTGGTACATGAGTGTAAATTAAATATTTTGTGAAATTCCGATTTCTGTTTTTTTTTAATTTCTCCGAATTGAAAAATGGGTTTGACATGACAAAGCTCTACAATTTTTTGTGATCCTCTTTAAAAGACACTAAAATCAGATTTAAAAATACTCGTATTTGACGTAATCTTTGTCACAAGACATGGTATGGTTTCTCATTTTATTGAATTCTGCAAATCGTTTTTGAGACAATTTTAATCGTAGATTACGAATTCCCTTATATCACTTGTTTATAAGTGAGACATTAGAAAACTCATACAAAACATATACGAATTATAATTGCAGTTAATAACAAAAAAGTCAATAAATTTGTAATATAATTGTTATTAATAATATACTACTTGGTCAATAGGATAAAACAATATTAAACAGTAGTGTATTTTTAAGCCACGAGCAAAGCGAGTGCTTAAACGTTTATTGCACTCCACTCATGAACACAGAAATTTTTACAATTTCAAATTAAATTTAGTTATTTACAAAGAAAATTAAAAATTGGCTTGTTTCACAAATGTTTAAAGTGAAATCTTAAATTGTAAAGTTAGCGGTAACGGTTGGAATTCAAACTAATAAGGCAAATGCCTATTTTATTGTGACATGAAACATTTGTTTGCTTTAATTAATGGAAAATTCTATTTAAAGAAATGAAAGGTTATTACTATAATTTACTTACATTACAGTTATTGAAATTTATATCTGATATCACCTAATGTGCCAAAAATCGCACAAAAATAGGCAAATTTTATGCAGATCGCTGTTGAAACGATAAATATCAAAATTTTAAAACCGGAAACGTTAATTAATTTGAATTAATTTGGTCGTATGGCATAGACAAGACAAATATTTTGTGTAGTTTAAGGGCAACAATGGCGATCAAATTTTGACTGTGAGACAAATTTGTTGGATAGTTTATGAAATTTTTTTTTTCACTAGTGAAATAAAAATTCAAAATTTTCACTGAGTGCCATAAAGTGAAACATTACGAAATGGATATCAAAAAGCGCATGTTTCGATAGGGGAGCGCAAAAAAGTAGTTAAAAACTGCAATATTTTTTTTAATGAACTTTTGCAGATTAATACATATAATATTAATTTTTATTTGCAAATATGAAATATGTAAACTATTAGTAATGGTCTTTAACCGTCTGGTTTTATTATCGTCTTCCTTGCGCTCAGACGCCAAGTATTGACTCTACCGGCAAAACACTTTATTACCCACCATTATAAAAACTGTTATAATTTTAAGTTTTGAATGTTTCGAATAATGAACAACATTTTTAGGAATTATAAGCTTTATCGAAATTTCATTCTCTTTTGTAAAAGTAAATTAATTGGATCAAATAGACTAACTTAACAATCAATAAGATATTTTAAAGTAAAAGAAATAATTTAGATGTTTGAAATTCCATATTATTTATAGTTTTTATCAAAGACATTACTTATCTTACTTTAAACCTGAATTCGCATAACCTCCCTGACATTCACAATTCTTTAAATTCTCATAACGATGCATCGCGGTATTTCTAACTTTGATCCCACTTCCTCGTTGCAGTTCCCACGGAAATGGCGGTATTTGTTCGTGAGCACTTGAACTACTGGTATTCGCTGAAGGCGTTCTACTTTGCGAAGACGGTCGCGGATCTGCCCTTTCAGATCCTCTTCGCCAGCGTGTACGTCGTCGTGGTTTACTACTTGACGTCGCAACCGATGGAGTGGGCCCGGATGTCGATGTTCGTCTTCATTTGCCTGCTGACGTCGCTGGTGGCGCAGAGTCTGGGGCTTCTCATTGGGGCGGGGCTCAGTGTGGAGCTGGGCGTCTTCCTCGGGCCCGTCTCCACCATTCCCACGATGCTCTTCTCTGGCTTCTTCGCCAATTTGAGCGCCATTCCCGGTTATTTGCAGTGGGTCGCGTACATCAGCTACATCCGGTACGGGTTCGAGGGCGCGATGATCTCCGTCTACGGGATGGACAGGGAGAGGCTCGAGTGCAACGAGATCTATTGCCACTTTCGCAGTCCGAAGAAATTCCTCGAGGAGATGGCGATGGACAAGGCGCAGTACTGGATTAATGCAGTCGTTCTTATTGGAATGTTTCTCGCCCTGAGAGTGGTCGCGTACTTTGTCCTGCGCTGGAAAATACATTCCATCCGTTAAATTACAACACAAGTAAAAAAAAACTAGTTGAATTCTAATTTTTACGATAAAAACCAAATCGTAACTGTACTCATCATTGATCAGATCATTTGATTAAGCATTCAATTTGACAACTATTTTCTAGGTTATAAGACTAAGTCAAAACAGTGACATGTAGTGAGTGTCACGAGAGATGACAAAACACAAACAATCAATTAATTGACAAGACTAGAGTTCGATCCAAAATTATTGTCTCAACAGCTAATACTTTTAAGTAATCTTTATATAATCCTAGTTCTAAGCTAAATGTCATCAAACAGCGTTACGACTTGATTTTCTTTAGTAATTTTCATTTTTCTCTAGGCCCATAACCTTTTAAAATTTGATCACACATATATTGTTTTAAATTTGAATTTCAATGGAAAAATATTTCATATTTTTTATAAGAATATCTAAATTGGATATATCCTTTTTAAAAAAATTGTTTTCCTTTCATATAAAAAATACCTTTTAATTGGCAGTTTTTATAAGGTGTCATAACCAGAAAAATCGAACGGTTTAATATGATATAGAATAGTAAATTATTTGTATTTTAGATCTACTATTATGACTTGATTTCTGTTAATTTTTATTTTTTTACTGGGCCCATAACCTGTTAAAATTTTGATCAGTTCAGTTTTAAAATCTAAATTATAGGTTTTTATACTTAAAATATTTAAATTTTTAAAAATATTAATTGAACATCACTTTCTTATTTTCGTTTTTGAAATATACTTTATTTGAGATTACAAGAAAAATCACTTGTAACGCTGTTAAATACCTGAATAGAGGCTGGTAGAAGAATGACAATTTTAGAAATTGGTAGATCAATTCTCATCCCATTTTATATATAACTATTGTTGTAGAGGTCGCTCATATCATCCACCCAGTTGTCAGTTGAGGAGACGAAAAGGAGAAGAGGAAGAGAAAAGGAGGAGACGAACCAGGTTTAGACCAATAAAATATTATTAATTATATGAGATAATATTTGTACACAGAGTTTGGCGTTTCGGAACGCTTGATTTTTTTATTTAAATTGAGATAATTTAAGACCAAAAACATGAGGAACCCGCCTGTTAGAGTCATGTTGAAACAGTTTTAACAGCTATACGATGCATATATAATCAAATTGAGCACAATTTATGAGATACAACTAAAAAAATAGTCCGACATTGATTTGCATGGAACATCACACACGAGAGTAGCATCAGTATTTTAAGCTTTTAATTTTTATTTATTCTTCTTTGTTATTTTTTTTATATACAGCCCAAGTTCAAGGGAGGACTTGGGACGCAATTTACTGCTCAAAGGAAGCCGCTTGTCTCGATTTTATACCCCCAATACGATTACATTGGTACTAAATATATCTATAGTTATTTTGTGATGAATTTATTTTATTAGGTTATTTTTTTACAATTCATTTCTTTCTTCTTCTATTGTATTCTTGTTTGCTGATAGGCCATCTTTAGCAATTGGTTCCCTTTCTATTATTTCTTTGGTTTGTGTGATCTTAGATATTTTATAAATTAGACCGTTTTGTGATAAAAAATCTATATATGTCTATTTTTCGATAAAAAAAAACCAATTACTCTATTTATTGTTAAGTTAGTTTGTATTTTAAAGGAGAAAATAAAAAGTATATTATTTTGAAATTCGATATCAAGTGTTTTATTAATATGAATAAAATAATATTATATTACTTATCTGATATATAAGAAGGTGTATGATTTAGAGGAAATGAAGTTACGGAACTGGATGATCATTTATACGATTCCCAAAACCAGAATATGATATTTTTTAATTAGATTCTGAACTCATACAGTTTTGGTGTTTTAAGCAATTACTTGGTCCATCGATCTCGTCATCTCACGTATATATCGCGATTTTTCATTACAATAGTGAAAATTTATTCTATTTGCTTACAATGTAGTGACTAAAAATAGAAGAATTGTTTTTACATAAAGGTGAAGCTTTTAGTTTTCCGGTTATTGCGTAAAGACTGGATCCTTTTTCTGTTGAACCCTGTAATTTTTTTATTGAATGGACAAAATTACCATACATAAAGATAATTTTCAGAAATAAAAATCCGAAGAAAAAAATTAAAAAATGCAATAATTGTAGATTTTACAGTTTATCAAAATTAGCGGGCCTTTTGGCATTCACAGGTATTATGGTTTTCTAATTTTCTCAACCAGACGCCTTCACAAAAAATAAAGGCCCGCTTACTTTGAGAAGTTGTAAAATTTACAAATATTACTTATTTATAAATATATTTTAAATAATATAAATTTGAATTAGAAAATAACTTTTTCAGTATTAAATTTTTATTGTACTGAAAAATAATTAATGTTCGCTTCATTCCCCGAATTCACCATTTGAATCGCTATAAATCGAACAGTTTAAAAGATATTTGAAAAAATCAAAGTGTGTAGCAGATAGTTACTGAACTTTAACATTAAAAAATGTTCAAAAAATGCTTACATAATCGTAAAATCGTTTGTGAAATTTTAACAAATAAATTACTCATTTCATTCTTCAGAATATGTTTCATCTAACGTGTTTACAAAATTTTATTCGAAAAAATTCCAAATTAAGTAACAGCTATATAAACAACGAGCAAGAAATCAAGTTTGTTGGAAAATTATAAATGATAAATCACTAAAATATATAAAATAAGATATAGATAACTATATCAATAATTAAAAATAACCAAAAACAGGGTTTTATGGCTCCAATAAACTTTAACAACTAGCGTCCTTAAACAAGTGAAATAGGAAATTTGCAGGAAAAACCCGCACATTTAAGTTCGTCGCCACTTTTTATTACCTGCAACAAACCTAGACCCTTGTTTTATGGCCCAGGCTGTGGTCAATGAATTCATCTTCATTATTGCAGAAAAGATTTGGAATTGGATTGACACAATTTGACATATCAATTAAAATATAAATCGAAAGCAGCGTCCTTAAACAAGTGAAATGGAGTGTATATTATAATTAAATACATTCAAAATTTTAGAATAGAAATGAAAAGAGTGAAGTTAAAGTAATTTTGAGAATTCAGTTCCATTATAACCAAAAAAATCATGGGCGGATATTTTTCAACGCGAAAAATGTTTTCTATTTGTGTATATCAATAACATTGCCGAATAATATTTCTAGCGAATTAGAAGGCAATGGCGCAAAATATATTTGTAATGGACGGATTGACTGGATCCGCTTTCGACCGGTCTAGGTGCTTTTAATCGACTACTAACACACTAAAAAACAAATAATCATGAGAAGTCTAATATAGAGGAAAAAAATGAATTTATTATCATAGAATCACAATCCAATTTTTAAAACGAAACCTTAATTTCAAATCCATGTGTACGTATACATTGAATTAAAATATAGTTGTATGTTAGGCGTAGAACCCGCTCCAGGTTATAGCCTTTATTCATATATAATATAAATAAATGAATAAGTGAAGTATAGTGATACACGATAACGTAACCATAATATACGTTCCTTCTCCTCTATTGCCTTAGCTCTCCCTACCTCTCACAATTTCCGGCATCAGCGAAATTATTGCTATTGAGAAAGTAATTCATTATATTATGATGCCCGCCATTCAGCACCGCAAACTAGGGCAGTGTAGGTCTGTACACTTTGGAGGATGAGTTCAATGTTAATAATATGGATGGTTAAAAAATATAATTGGAAACAGAAATATCATACGAAAGTAGAAGCAAACAATACCAGTTCAGTATATTTAATTTTGATTAATTTAATTTAATTTTTTACCGAAATATTAGCACTAAATACAACAATAAATAAATTTCCTTTTTAATTCCTGTAAGAGATAACGGGTTTTGGCATTTCAGTGACTATAATACACCATTGAATGGCCCAATATTATATTTCAAATGTAAGCACGGTTTTAAACCCCTATTAAACAGATTTAATGTTATTTATAAGTAGTTTTAAATTTTTCGAATAAGGAAATCTTTTGTTATAAATAGAATTATTTGTTTTTATTCCATTTCTTGAAATATATTATTGTTGTTCACTTGGCATCAATTTAAATAGTAAGTATTGAGGTTTGTGTTAAATTTAGGTGCACAGGAAAATAGTTTAAAAAGCACTTAAAATTTAATCAGTTTTGGAACATTGAAATTACTACCAGGTACACTTTTAAGTATTATTATTATTTAGTATTTACTTTAATAATAACAATTACAACAAACAACAACTTACTCTCAGATCAATTAATTTCCGAGATCGATTATCTATTTTCCAAGGTGAATGGAAATCGACAAACACAGGTTTGTTTGAAACACAAATTTACACTGAAATTAAAACATTTGAGTTCAAATATTTGAAATTCATCATTTAAATTTTATATATTTCGTTTAATAATATATGATTTATGTTTTAAAATGAGTTTACAAAATGAAGTTAATTTTCTAAAGCATATACATAGAGCAAAAGTTTGCTATTCAAATTCAAGCATCCAGCATACGATTCATGCTTATGAAGATAGTCTAATTGAGTAGCACTAGCTTTATATTATATTAAAACCTTCTGATATTTAAATCTCTAAAATTCGGTATCGTTATAATTTTAAAATGTATCAATTATATAATAAATTAATGAGTAATATGTATGAATCTATTGTATTTTGGGAATACTTTAGAAAGGTATCATTTTCAATTAAAATTGAATTATTAAATCATATGCATTGAGCTTTAAAACTTTACTTCACAGTTTGAACACTTTGCTTCATGCTTATGAAGGTATTTACCAATAGAGAAGCTTATGCCTTATTTGAACATTTTTTATATTTAATTAAAATTTACTCTAAACATCGCTAGTTAAAAAGTGTTTAAAATGTATTGTGTTAAAAAATTGCTACTACTTTTAATTCAATAGCAAATGGTTTGGCAGATTTTATTCACCAACACAGATTTGGATTTTTTCTTCGTTCTATAGATATGACTTAAATAAAATTTATTCTATGATCGCTACTCGATATTTATCGTATTTTGTTTAATAATACATGATAGATAGAATTTATTTAAAAAAAATTTAAATTGCAATTAGAATTTCGCATATGCTTGGCGCTTATAACTTTTGTCAATTTAAAAATCATAAACATCATGCTTATGAAGATTCAGTTTTGCAACTAACTAAAATTAATAATTTTTCTTTTTATTATGTTTACATAAACTCTATGTAGTTTTTTTAATAGTGTTTTCTAAATGATTTGTTTATAATTTGTTTTTAAAACATTTGGTTAAAAGAACATTTGTTATGCTGCTTAACTTGACTAATTCGAACATACGCTTTGTGCATATGATGACTACCAATAGAGAAGGTTCGTGTTTATTATATTTAAAACTTTTTTGATTCTTATACAAATTTACTCAGAAATTTGATAATAAAATATTTTTTTAAATTGTTAAAATATATTAAATGATAGGTAATAAATTGTGATAACTTTCAATTCAATAGCAAATGGTTTGGCTGAAAAGTGCACTTCCAATGCAACTTAACTGAACTAGGTCAATTTTCCGCGACTGGATATTACGAGATACGGCTTTTTTGTTGTAATTTATAATTACAGGTGCTCATTCTCTCTAAACTCAGTGTTTATGTTACAATCTCTCTGTATCTCTCTCGCAGAAAATGCAATTCTCTTTTAGATTGTTAGCTATTTTAAATGCAACAAATGACCCGTTAAAATGTATAATCATTTCGAAACAAATTTGCACTTAAGATTTTAATGAGATTGTGAGGTTAAAGGGCATTAAATACACAATAAAGCTATATACAAGCAATGTTTGAACCCTAACATGCTGTAGAGTAAATCTTCAGATTTTTAAGTTAACGACTCTTTTCAAATTAATCCAAAATTAGTTTGTGACATTGAATTTTCATATTTTTTTCAAAAATTCGGAAATAATAATATTAAGATTGTGTTTTAATGCGGTATTTATGCCAATTATTTAAATTTTTGGCGAATTTCAAGGCTATTTTAGAATGTTAATTCAATATATGTGATAACATTTGCATGAACTGAGAGCGAGGAGACACGAATTATCATCTTGTACTGGTTTTGAGAGCTTTTCAGATAAGAAGTTGAGAGAACTTACAGTACAGATGCTTGAGAATATTCGATATCAGAATTGAAATTTGTTGTTTAAGAGCGGGATAAATTAAAATATTTGTTATAAATGATACGTTAAAAAATTGCCTGAAGAAATTTTATTTTAATCTTTTCAATTATTTGATTATCAAATTATTTAGTGATTAGTTTGATTTATATTTAATACTATTTAAGAATATTTTATTTATATTTGTTAATAACATTAGTAATATTGCATTAAAATTTTTATATGTGACCTCCGCGAATGATTCAATCAAATCGATCAAAATTAGATGAAGATCAATTTCGTTGTGCATGATTTGACTTTGATAACTGATGGTTAAAATTCAAATATTAAATGAAAGATATATCAGCATTTTCTGAATTACGACTACTCAAACTATGCGCAAGAGCGGGAGAAAATTATAATTCCGAAATTTTATGAAAGAAAACTAAATTTTAATTTTGAATTAAAAAAAACAATAATTTCTTAATATTTTTTTTGTACATTTTTTTTTATAAAAAAATGCATAAAACTTTATTTTGGTCGGTGAGCATTATTATAAAATATGCCAGTTTGTATGTTACGGAATTATAGAACACTAGTGCTTTAAAGAAATCATTAAAGGACTTGTGTTATAAAAACGACTTTGACAGAGCAAATTTGACATAATATCAATTTTAAGCAACAAATGCATGAAATAAATTATTGTGCGAATAAACAACTACTATTTAAATAAATGAAAGAAACAATATTCAATATGTTCATAAAAAAGACAAAGATGTCAATCCTCTTTTACAGTGCCGAATTATTGAAATGAAATAGTTATTTAAACAACGTGTGGG
>JXOV01003386.1:532-14091 GCA_001014945.1 Clogmia albipunctata
CATGTATTTTGACGACCGCAGCGATTAAAAATAGGTAAATGAGTGCTGTAATGATCTGTTTCACATGTGTATTGAACGCTATTTTTTGTAATTCTGAAAAAATACCAGTTAATCGATAATTACAAATAAAAACCGTTCGCAGCGTTTTTTTTCAAATTGTGGAATAAGTAAGACACATTGTGTTTATTAGAGTGAGATGAGAATACTCACAACGAAATGGTTTTGACAACAATATATAATTTAATTCAATTGGTGACAATTTGCGTTCAAATTTTGAATTTCAGTTCTTCGTGTAGAAAAGTAAACCGTTAAAGAACCAATTAGCGTTAAGAAAAGACTACTTTTCGATACGGAATTGCACAAAATGGATTCGATTCCCTCAATAGTAAAATGATTATATCTTAAACTTTCTTTAGGTTTTAAATGGACATTTTGTTCCCAAAGAAAGAGAAAGTAACTCAATTTCCTATGTTGAAATAATTCAGCTGGATACAGAGGGCATTTCAGCCATACTTACAATAATATGTACCAAAAAAATCCATTATTAAACTAAATATTCCCCTTAAATATAGGCAATTCTTTAATTAATATAAAATGATTCTGTTTTGGTAAAAAATTGTTACTTCAATGATTATTTTTAAATAATCAACTATCAATACAAATATTTTCCAAAACACTGTGAAAATAGCAAAATTCTTCATAATCAAAAAGCTATACTTAATGAAACTCAAATTAATAAAAGTGAGCTTTTCAATATTGGATTGGAAAAAAGTTAATTAACAATAATATTAATAAAGAAAAACACACGGTCATAAAAATATATCGATTTATTTTCAACAATTCAAAATAATTGCATAAAAAATAACTATTAAACCCCAATTGAATAACTAATCGCTTTAAAAATAAACAACCGAAATACCTTACGTCTATAGGGTTGTGGAATAACAGTATCACATACTCTTGCTTATCGACTATAATTCCGCGTCTCTTTAGCACACACTTTATATATGTTTTAGTTTATGTACATTGGCTTGATTAAAAGGGTGATTCCATAACTAACAAGTCTCGTCTCTAATCAAATTGGTTACGATGGGCTGTGTTTACATGAGAACAATGCGTTTAGAACTAGAAAATTGTGTATAAATCCCTCTGTTTTCTTAGTTAAATGCTCTATATGAAAATATACTTTGTTGTCGTGTAAAGTTGGTTAGTTAGTTATAGGTAAAAGGAAGAAAGTCTAAAACCGCATCTCGTTATTGTGGATCTTTGCGTAAATTTCCTCCGTCAAAATGTCATAGCCTCCTCTGGGTGTTAAATAGTAAATTGTGTCTGTAACAGTTTTGATGTCGAATCCCTCCTTTTGTAAGTCTACTTTCTTAAGTTTATAGGTTCCAGTCATGTCTACATTGTTTAACAGTCGAATAAAAACAGGTCGTGCGTAAATTGGAAGCGAACTCCTCAGTCCTTCTGCCAAGTTTGTCAAATCGACTTTCCTCTCTGGATCCAAAATGGCCGCCATTCCCGCTCTGCCCTCCATGTGGGGGATCTCCACTCCGTAGACGACACAGTCTCGATACCCCGCCATGTTGCTGACCTGAGCTTCAACCTCGCTCGTTGAAACGTTCTCTCCCTTCCACCGGAACGTGTCTCCTGTCCGGTCCTTGAAGAACAAATTCCCCCTTTCATCGGCTGTCACTAAATCGCCAGACAGGAAAGCCATGTCTCCCTTCTTGAAAACATCTTTAACCACCTTTTTGTCACTCGCCTTTCGATCAACATAACCTAAAAATGCTCTTGACGGATTTCCCGGTAGAATTTTCCCGATAAAAACTCCCGGTTCATCCGGTTGACACAGCTGACAGAGTCCATCTTTCCCCCTGATCGGATCACCAGTCACAGGATCAGCCTTAATGATCGAAATCGGATAAATACTCGGAATAATTCTCGAAATGAATCCGATCGATCCCACGGTATTGGTTATGTTCACAATATTGGCATTTCCCTCTGTCGCTCCGTAAAACTCGCAAATCCTAGGTATATTGAACCTCTCCTTGAACTGATTCCAAATCTGTGGCCTCAACCCGTTCCCAAAGATAATCCTAATATTATGATTCGCATCAGCTGGGTTTGGCGGCGTTGCCAGGACATACCGGCACATTTCTCCAATATAATGAGCGATGGTGCATTTGTACTTTTGACAGTCTGGGAAGAACCCGGAAGCGGAGAACTTTTTCCTAATCACTATCGTCGAACCGAAGAGAACCGCCTGGCCTGCGTTCATCACACCGCCCGCCGTGTGATAGAGAGGCAACGGATTGTAAAAGATGTCGTCCTGGGTGAACGTGGATATGTAATGGATGCCCGCCGCGATGAAAATGTACCGGGAATGAGTGATGACCGCCGCCTTGGGCAGACCAGTCGTTCCCGACGTGTAAATGTAAAGCAATTGGTCGTGGTGATTCGCCTTCTCCACAGACTTTGGCAATTCGTCCTTCGATGTGGTCACCAGAGTCGTTGTCAGGTCTTTGGCTGAATTGTAGCACACTTTGTTCACCTCATTGTTGAATTGGTACATGGACAAGGAAGACGGCAATTTAGAAGAGATCTCCTCAATGGCTGAAAGAAAGGATATAACAATTATTGAAATGAATTAAGATATGAAATTTAATAATATTATAATAACAAAAATTAAAGTGCAATTGAGTTAGGTAAAACCCCCAGTGTGCGGCAAAGTGACACTTTCCCACCCTAGTGCGATAAAGTTCTAACTCTGTCAGTGTTATTCAAACCAACATTTCGTGAATTAATTCTGATTAACACTTTAATATTGGTAGGTTGGGGTTCTGTACCCGCTTGGGGATTGTAGCCATTATTCATAAATATATGAATAAGATCCAATCGATTGTCGATAATTCAAACCTTCAATAATTCGACCCTTTCCCGAGGTCCATACAAAATCTCTTTTTATTTCTTTTTAGCGGTCATAAAACCCAAAAACCGCTACGCGGGCCAAATAAACAAGCAAAACAAATAGAAGGAGAATGGAAAATTAAGGTTTAAACCTAAATAACAGCGTTAATAATAACTTTTTAAAAATGCCATTCAGTTCAGAATAATTTCCTCTTTCCAAAGACATGCAGTTTGATATATTTATCATATCGGAAATGCCATTATTCGCAAAAACCTGTTTTGGGTTTTAGCAAACAAAAAAACAATGGAACTCGGACCAACTTCAAATGGAGCCAGCTTATTACAGTTTCTGGCCCTAACTTTCTAGTTGTTATCGATAAAGCAAATCAATATAATGATTAGGATGTGGTAGAAAAAGATGAAAGTGTTTATAAGATTCGTCATTCAGCACCGCACACTAGGGCAGTTTAGGTTCAATTTGAGTAATATGGGCAGCTAGTACAAATTATCAGTTATTTATCTTCTTGCACTAATAATCATTCAATTAAAATTGAATATAAATTCTTTAATACTTAAAAACAAATTGCATTTTATTGGTATAATTCTAAATTATTATAGCAATTGGAACAAAAAAAATTATGACAATTTTATAATTAAAATATTCGGAAATTGCCGTCTACATAGACTTCCTTTCTTCATACAAAACACAAGACTTAACAAAAACAAAAGATTCTTTCGCTTCATCTTGAGTTGAAATTTACACAAGACGGAAAGGCGAACGCCAATTATATTTTTTATTGAATTTTATTATTTAAATGCTTTTTTTGTTCTATTATATTATCAATGTTTGTTAACTGCTGTTAAAAGGACAAATATTTGTTTTAATATATTATATTATGCAATGGAATTAAATTATTAATAAATATAATAAATGGCCTTAATTTAAACAAATCCCTGGCTTCAGACTTTAGAAAATAAAACCTTAAAAATAATATATGACTATAGCGTCCAAATGTTCGAAATGATAACTAATGTAAAAAAAACTAAAAAATGGACTTTTGCCTTATTTTGGTCTTTTGTAATATAAATGTTTGAGTTTCAATATATCTATTATTGCATTCCAATACCAGATTAAACCGATAATGTACTGAAGAACTAATTATCTTTTCTATCGACACAATAAAATAATTTCAAAAGCACCTAATGGGGGATTAATTTGTTGACAGACGATGCGGTGAATCATTAGTAAATGTGTTTAAGCTGATAACGGAATTAAAATATTTCCAAAAAGAAATGACTAAAATGAGACCATTGACCTACCGATGCCCAGATTATAATGTGCATTTATATACGATTAACAATAAAAACAAAATTTTATTCGGATAAACACTAGTATTATAAAAAATGTTAAATTTGATTTTAATTTAATAGCTATTTAAATAACGTGTGGGACAAATGTACCATTATTAAACACGAGTAAAGTTCTAGAAAACATGAAATGAGTTTTCTAAAAGATATGAATTTTTCTAACCAGATTTTTAACAAAATTTTCGCATATTTATTAGGTATTTGAAGCATTATTTGAAACATAAAGCCCCCGCCATTAAAACGAAACGAAGCCAATGTCATACAAAATCCCTGTTTGTGTCTGGAAATTTCATGTTGTTGTTTATAGGGTGATTTTGCCTGATCAAAGTCGGTTTATATTACATGTTCAAATCCAATTGCTTTTTTAAAGCGTAATATTTGGTATTTCTATGGTCGATAATTGTTCTTGATTATAAGATGGTTTTCCTAGATAGCTATGTCTCTAGGATGCTAGCGCTGGGAATTCCATAGTCCAATTCCAAATCAATCATAGTCACCATTTCTTTTCATTCACAGAATTGACAATTTGTACACATTTGTTTACAACAAAATCAAAATCAAAAGATCTGACTTTTAAATTTAAAATTTGTCCTTAAAATACGATTGAAACAGGATGCGGAAGATGTGCCCTTAATAAAATAAGGTCAGTTATCAGATTTTCTAGTGAATCTTCTTTAAATTTGAGTTTTAACAAAATTTTGATTCAAAACAAATTTTGCTGTTCATAATGGCGGTGGTGGCTTAGTGACTACTAAAATGTAAACATTTTTTTAATTGTATAGAGACATAAAAATGTTTTACGTACTTAAAAAGATGTTTTATAGGTCTTAATATAAAAATACAAATGGATTTAGTAATATCTTTGAATTTGGAAGCTCATTGTGCATCTTAGGCAAAAAATACTCAGATCTTCTTTGTTTTCTTGAAATTCAAATTACCAAAAACTCCGACTGAAGGAAAGCAAAACACTACCATAAATAATCGAATACTTCAAGGCCCTGACTAATTTTCTTGGTCATAAGAGCTACTTTAAGAACGGTTTTTACTCGTATTGACGAAATATTACAAAGACCCCTTTGAAACTAAACTTAAATTAGTATTAAATACCTCTCATTTCCAAAACATGGTTAATAACATAGTTTTAGCAAATCACCCAACCAAAATATTATATAATTTGGTATACATTCATATACAAAACATTATTGCTGATGTGGAAATAATAATCCACTTTCTAAATGATGGAATAAGCGAACCCACCGAAAGTCCAAACATTATTGAGATAATATATGATATAAAGTTGTACTTTGCAATTGATAATGAGTTATCTCCGCTGATATTGTAATGAATACAGTCACTATAATCGTCTAAAGAGAACGAATAAAGCCAAATTTCAAGAAATATTTCGTCAAATTTTCAATCTAAGGTCAATGACAACGTAAGAAATGACCACATCACATTCCTTTACTTACAAAATCACCGTTTTCGATGGAATTGATTTAATTCGGCTGCATCTTTATATATAAATCTGTGCAATTATTATGCATTCAAATTTTTTAAATGATTATTTTTATTTTTCAATTTAATTTTTATTTAATGAAGTATAAGACTTTTCTATTGTTTATGAATATTAATAACCAGCATTGAATATGATTGGAACTGTACCTTGAATCCAATGTGAATGAATTATAATTTAATACAAATATTTTATAGGCTAATATTTGATGAGGTAAATATTGGAAATTGTTTTATAACGAGTTCAGTTCTACATTAATTGTTATTTAAACAACGTGTGGGAAAAACGAGCACGCGTAAAGCTATAGAAAAAGAATGATATGAGTTTTGTAAAAGCTACGAGTGTTTAATGATGTATTTTTCCGACTAGTTTTTATACACAATTCGCATATTTATTTGCTGGTTATTCATAAAATATATAGTAAAGAATAAGAAGACAGCCTAAATTACAGTTTAAACACATACAATTGAACATATTATCTGGCATGCGAATAAAATTTTCGGTCTCAATTTTATTATATTTCATGGAAATACTAAAGAGCATAGTGCACTGTATCATTAATATTCCATTGATAGCACTAATCATTTAAACCACTTTTATAAACCTAAACCGATATTTAAGAAAAATTTTACTTTTGAATAATTACATATATCACGGCCTACTTTATTGTAGAGCTAAGAGGTCAAAATATATTTTCCATCCTAGCTACAAAGATCTAAAACTATAATTTTGTGTATTTACACGATTTGTGATTTTCTGTGGGTATTGAATAATGCATAACTAAACAGAATTTAATTATGGAGCACTTTATAGAGAAGGCATTGGCTACTAAAATTAAGATTTTTCAATTTGAATTAAAAAAAACTAAATACGAAGAATTTTTTAAATTATAAAATATGAACAATCAACAATAAGTGTTTATAAATACAAAAGCTTCAAATAAATATTACACATTAAGAAAATTACCAATTCAAATATCACAGCTAGTAGTTGCAGTTAAAGTATAAATTTATGCCAACAATTGCTAATAAGTTGATTGCGTCTTAAATAAAAAAATACGAATTTAAAACTGATACGTCAATATTTAATGACGAAATGGTTTTAGAACGGATTACGTTAGGCATCTTAACAACGGTAAGAACGAAATAAAAACATTTACAACTTAAGACAACTAGCTGTATATAAAAATCATTAACTCTGTCTAAAACCAAGAATAACAAATTAAAAACCAAATATTTTTCAATCAATAATCACGGAGAATAGATACTTAAAATATAGAAGTACATATTTTTAACATTCTAAAACATTTAAGCCTCGCCTTAAAAAACAAATGCGTTTCGATTTGTAAACATTAAAAAACAGTCAAGACTTCATTTAATCTTTTCGTTCATTCTTTTTAAACGTGTTTGTGACTGGAAATTTCATACAAATTTTATAGTCTAATTCAAAATCAATCTTAGTAACCAAATTGATTCATTCACAGAATTGACAACTTGAATTCATTTGTTTACAACAAAATTTCATCTTCAAAGGTTATTTGGTTTTCAAGTTGAAATTTTGTCATAAAATACGATGGATACAGGATGCTGAACACGTGTCCTCAATAAAATAATCAGTTATACCATTTTCTAGTGAACCTTCTTTAAATTTGAGTTTTAACAAAACTTTAACTTGAAACTATTGATTCTGTGTTCAAATATAATTAGAATTCCATCCAAATTCCCGCCCCTTGTACCTGGTTAAGCTCAATTAAATAAGTATTACTAATTTACCACTGCAAACACCACAGCTAGTAGTTGCACTTTAATTGAAATTCATGTCATCAATCGCCAATTGGCGTCATTTACATGGGAACGTGTCTAATTGTGCTTGGGATTCCCTGGCTAATGTGTTAGCATGTATTTCTTTAATGACCGTAGCAGCCAGACTCTGCTAATTATCATTTAAGGCTTACCGTCTACGTACGCCTCGCCGAAGATGATGGCCTTACAGTTGGCGACAGTGATGCTATGGATGAGCGACGCCTGTCTCAGATTGTTGTTGATCAGGGGCACAATCACCCCCAGTTTGGACAATCCCAGCCAGAAGGCGACGTACTCTGGCCTATTTTCCAGCAACAGGCCCACCGTGTCGCCCTTCTTGTAGCCGTGACTGTGGAAAACGTTCGCCACCCGATTCGAAAACTCGTTCACCTCGCGGAAAGTCCACTCCCGCCCCTCGCACACAAAGCACGGCTTCTCGGGCGTCTTTTTCACATACTCCATGAACACGTCCGCAATTGTTGCATTTTTCCGTTGCAGCGTTTTCACCATGTACAGTATCTTGATGTATCGCATCAGACCTCTGCAGAAAGCATTAACAATACAAGAAAGTTAAATAAATCCTTTCTTTATAATAATAGAAAAAACAAAAGAGAGAAAAAACAAAAGTAATATGAAGAAAAAACAAAAGTTAATATAAAGAAAAAACAATGAAATTACAAAAGAAACGGTTGATATAAAAAGCTCTTTATTTAAACTGGGCCATATGCCCCAACAACAACAACTTAAAACCCCGCCATTGCCAATGAATAGGCAAAGTTTACGACAATGCAAATCATCGTTGCAATTTTGCAACCTCAACAAGTAGGCGCTGTTCAATCAACGCGCCGTGGAAAAATAGAGTCAATATTTGGTGAGAAAATTCAAATTCCAATAAAAAGGTCAAGGTCGGATGATCATTTTTATAATGTGGTTTGTGACAACGTCCGTGTACATTTTTATTATTATGCTAATTTCCACCACTGTTTTTTTCTCTATATCCATTCATATTATTAGTACACAGTCTCAAGTCCATCAAACGCGTTTGTTGAATTTAACACACGCGATAAGAATACACATGAATTCCATGTGCTTTTGTACAAAAAAAATATATACAAATAAATAGTCTCTGTTGTCTGGTACAACCTCTGACGTGATTGAATGGGCAAAGAAAGGATTTGACATAAAGAAAGTTAAAACAAAGGAAACAAAAAGTTACATTTTAACACTAGACCTTTAAAAAGAAATTTTTTAAATCTAAATAAGGCCATTGTTGTATAGTAAATGAGTACGGTAAATTGTGGTCGGATTGACGTGGTTTTGAAGAAACCCACCTTACCAGTTTCCATTTAGATGACCATATAAATATTTGCATAAATATTGTAGTTTCTTCAACCAAAAAAGAAATACGTCATGAATTGCGTAATAAAACTCTTTCGTTTTTATGTTGATTGGTTGGTTGTCTATGTGGTTTCTTTTCTTATGTGGAATTAAATTGAATTTCTATTATATTATATATTAAATTCGATGAAAAGCTTTGATATCGTTTCGAACTAAATTTACACATTTTGGAAAGTGCAATCACAGTATGCACATTAAAGTCTTTCACTGTTTCACACACAATCACTACCACTACACAAATAGAGAGGCCTACTTTTTTCGATCAAAGAGAGTGAAATCCACACACAGTTCACTTACTTGAGATCCCTGGGTCCAGTTACCAGGAAGATGTAGAACCATCGCCATTTTCCAGTGAAGAGCAGGACGATGATTGTGGCGACAACCGCGCCTGGCAGTCCGTAATACCAGCCCATGTAGTACCAGAGGAGAACGACACTGGCAAGAAGAACAGCCGATCCAACCACCACGAAAGCACCGCGGAAATACAATAAAGCTTTTCGCTGGGACTTCACCGATGACTTGTCTTTCACGTTGCCATTATTATTATTGGTCGCCGCTGCTGAGGTCTCTACGATTGTATTGCTGCTGTTTATCGCCGCCGACTTTGACTCGGACCGATTATCAAAACTCTGGTTTTGAATGCCCTTCTCCAAGTCGACTGAGCTCAGCAGGGACTGGGGCTGCAAGAAAGGATAATATCCGGATGAGTGAGATGTTCCTGCCTGGACAACTTTCAATCGAGGACGATGTGGAAGAAGTCGCAAATTAAAATAGGATCAAATGAAGAAGAATTTCCGCCTCCCGAAAATCATTTGGGTGATTAGTTGTGGTCTCAGCATTGCTCTCATACTCCTCTCCTCCACGGCAATTGATACAATTCACTTTTTCATACAGAAATCGCTTTTTGTATCAATATTTTTGTAAACAAAAATCGACTTTTTCAATATCAGTTTTTGGACTAAATAACTATTGGACTCAAATTATATGGCACTAATTTGTATCTAGATAATGTAGAGATTGACTTAAGTACAGATAATTGAACTGTTATTGGTTATTTTGAAGAAAAAAACAGATTTTTGATTTGTTTTTCTTTTAACCCCATGAAATTGATTTGAGTAAAAATTAAACCCGATTTAGGTTTGCTTGTCCGAAAGAGTACAAACATGAAATGAGGAAAGAGAGAAACATATTTTGTAATTCATGTACAGAAAATGTTCAGAAGTTGCCGTTGAATATTTTTAAATTGAATAATTCAGTTAGCTTCTGCACTGTGGAACCGAATAACTTTTTCGAATTAATTTATTTGGCTATCTCAATATTATCTTGTCTGTCATAAAACTTAATTGTATATGATAAAATAACCATCCATTTTTACGAGTGACATCATTAAACCTTGAAATTTTAATCTCGTGTTGATTATATAAATTCGTACTTAAGTAATATGAAGTACTTTTCAAAGCATGTTATGTTTTCTCTTATCATTTGATTGCAATAATTGATATTGATAAAAATTTAATTTTTTTTAAACAAAAGTAACTAAATTTAGTGCAAGAAACAAGGCCAAGGAGGGTACTGTTTCATACAAATTAGTAGGGCCCCATGTAAAAAGAATGGAAAATCAGTTTGTCTTACTTTCTTTCCGTTCCTTTTGAAATGTGTTTGTGATTGGAAATTTTATATTGATTTTTAGTCCAATTTAGTAACTAACTTGGTTCATTCACAGAATTGACAGTTTGTTCACATTGTTACAACAAACTGTGGTTTTAACAGGTCATTTGATTTTCAATAAAAAATTTGTTCCTTAAAGTTCGATTCAAACAAAATGTGTCTTCAATAAAATAGTGACAGTTATATCTGTGATCTTGTGTCGAGTAAAAATTTAACTAAAATTTCAGTTGTCGTTGTCCACGGCATTAAAATCATTTTCATCGAAAAATTTTCTATACAATAGTAAGGCAAAACCCTGTGGAAAGACAACGTAAAGAAATATTAATATTATATTTGTACACAAAACCAATACTAATGCAAGATGGCGAACGTCTCAATTTGGTAATTTCCAGACACAATACATTTAAAGCAGTTAGTTTAAAATAGAGTTTGAAAGAGAGGTTGAAACAAAGCAAGCTGTTCTTTTTTGTATGAATTTAGCTTGCTTCCCTTCTAGCTGGCGCGCGTCAAGTATTTTTTTACAAATTTGCAAACTAACAATAATGAGAGTTTTATTGTCAGGTCCATAAACTATAGACAGAATTATGAATGAAAATATTGAAAGGACAGGCTTACGTAGCAGCGATCGAGGGTTTATGGCCCAAGTTTGCATTTTATGATGTTACCTCAATAAAGGGTTTATCGGCAAATTTGTAGATTTGCGAAAAAATAGGTAATTATGAACCGATTTCTGGACATTTAAAGGGAACGTGAATATTAGCGATTAACTGTTTACTATTTAATTAAACTTCTTGAAATTGTTAAAAGATTTTATCAAAAATTTCAGGGTTGAATGATTAATTCACAGAACGTGGTTTGCTATGTCTAAATATGATATATTTTTATGTTTAAATGTATATTATTATACAATATAAAATTACATAAATTACGTATAAAAATTTTTTTTGGTCGCTAAATATCATATAAAATAATTAATTTTCTTCAACTTAATATAAGCCATTTTAAAATCATTTTTAGTGATTAATTTAAATAATTTTTATTAAATTGCTACAAAAAAATACAAAACGGATTTAATATATCCAACAGAATTAAATAAATTTAATTCCACAGAAAAACTTCCGCTCGGACCATTATGAACTTTGCAGAGGAACGGAATGAAGTTTGCAGAGAAACGAAATGAAAATTGCAATGTGCAATGGTGTAGTGAAAAAAAATCTATATCGGAAAGCTAACCTTTTATTTTTATTATTTTAAAGTTTTGCTTGTAAAATTTCCTTTACTTTTTTAGCAAAAAATATTTATAAACAAAAGTCGCTCAACACCGAACAAGTCATGTCCTGACTGTATCTGGATATGTCAATGATGACGTCATAAACGGCATGTTAAACTTTATTTTGGTTTGTGCGAGTCAAGAAAATTACTTTAAATTGAGTGAGAATAGACTTTTAGAGAAATTAAGTTTGTGAAATAAATACTTAAAATAATATTATTGTGTGTTAAAATGATTAAAGCAAGTTGTTTTTTTGTCGAAATGTGGAAATAATCACAAAAGTTAGTTTCATTTTTTTCCATAAAAAATTAAGAAATGCATTTTTCTTAAATTTAAATAATCTTATTGTAAATATAATTTTATACTAAAGAGGATTTCGTAATATTTATAATTTTGTTTTATCAAATAGGTAACATATAAAAAAGTAGCCTGTCATTTATAAGTCAAAAATATTTTTTAAAATGATGNATTTTTTTCCATAAAAAATTAAGAAATGCATTTTTCTTAAATTTAAATAATCTTATTGTAAATATAATTTTATACTAAAGAGGATTTCGTAATATTTATAATTTTGTTTTATCAAATAGGTAACATATAAAAAAGTAGCCTGTCATTTATAAGTCAAAAATATTTTTTAAAATGATGTTTCTGAACACTTATTTTATATTATTAACAGTTTTTATTGGATTTAGTGTCAGTTATTTACATCCCGTGAACTATGTTTGGTGCACTGTGGAACAATTTACTGATTTTACTATTTGTCTTCACCGAAGGGATAAAATAACGTTGGCTTCCAAATACAAAAATGGGACAATGTACGATGCAAAATTCGTTTTTACTGCTGCCCTGGTTTACAATACTCATAAGCTGGAGATATTCATGCCAATACTGGAGGCAAACCTACAGCTGGTGGAGGAGATTTTGAGTTATTATCCCGATCCGTATTACAAGAACACGAGTCGATTGGTGACGATTTACGCCGAAGTCCTTATTTTGAGACCGGGCGACGATCCAAATCCAAAAGTTTACATGGACTATCTGGAGAGATTCGCAGACGCTTTTCCCGAGGAGACGGGCAGCAGGAGGGAGGCAAGGGTCTACTGGAGCTACACTCTAAGCCAAAACAATGGATTTTTGGGAATGGGGATCCATGAATTGGAAAGATTGAGAGTGTCTAGGATAAGGGCTAAAAATAAGGAACTGGGATTGATTCTGGACGCGGCAATAGCTTCAAACAGTGAGATCAAACACTTCCTTGCAGTTGTAAAGAGATTCAAATACGTTCTCCTGGAAAGCAGACCCAATTTCATCAAATACAACATTACAAGTTTGGCAACGATCATCGTGGAACTCCTGAAAGAAGTCGAACTCACTTTACTCATCGAAGAGGATGTGTATAAGAAAGTCTGGACTGCGATATTTTATCCCGATTTGTTCACAACAAGCACAAGATCTACCGAACCTTCCACTACAACACGGTCAAAGGACAACGGAAGAATTTTGAACAATGCCTGTTTGAGGAAAATTGATTTATATCTCATTTTATTCTGCTTTGTTCTTTTTATTTTGAATTAATGGTTAAATATAATATATACAATACAGTTCATCGTGCGCTACCACAGTGAACAGT
>JXOV01003388.1:0-14078 GCA_001014945.1 Clogmia albipunctata
ATGACTTTTCGGTGTGCACACGCCATTAGGTCACTGTTTAGGCCCATTTGCCGCTCCATCTATGGATTAGTTCTTCGGGTATACAGCTATATAGAATCTGATAAGATCACATAACTTCCTGAAAGCTTGAGGTGCTTACTGCTTTTGTTTGATTGCTTGACATTACATAGAAAGTGTTCGATTGTGTCCTCTTCCCATGAGCATTTCTTGAATTCGCTTGTGTTTGCTAGACCTATTTTGTGGGAGTGAGAACCACGAAGGCAATGGCCCGTTAGTAAGGTTAGTGATGTTCTTAGTTTTCCTCTGTCCAATTCGATCCGTTTCGAACTCTTGTTTAGGTTCGGTTCTTGTCATAGTTGTCTTGTTACTCAACAGTCTACTTGATCAGTCCAATAAATTGTAATTTTGGCCCATATGATTTGGTCTAACACATGGGCAATGCTTGACGTGGTTCGGTAAGTCGCTTTGGGATTAAGCTTCCTCAACTCCGCACTCCACCTAACTAGATTGACCGCAATCTCGTTGCCCTGCACACCAGAGTGACCAGGAACCCATACGATACTTACTTTGTTATCCTTTGATATTTTATTTAGCGCTATTTGGCATTCTCTATCCGTTTTAGATGTGCATCGGTTTGACGGCCGAAATAGCGGATTTACTGTCCAATAAAATAGTGATATGTTCATTCTTAACTCCCTTTAGCGCTTCGACACTAGATTCGAGATTTCGAAATTTCTTTCAAAATCAATAGTCATATAGTCGGTCTCGAATGAGTCTAGGTCCAACTTCTCCGACTATCTTCTGAGTTCGCCGTAGTGATTGTTGTTGCTTGGGTTATCTTTAAAGTTGCTAGTACTTTTCAACCTAATCGATGAAAGGGCTGCAACGAATTGATCGAACGGCATGATCCCCAGGATGGTTTCAAGTACTGATGTAGGAGTGCTCCTCATGGTCCCTGTATCATAACAGTAAAATTAACATTTAATTTAAGATTCAAATAATAACAAATGTAAAATTTTATAGCTTTTCCCGACTTCTTACCTTTTTTCGTCATTTACAGCGGAACAATTGTCCTTGTTCATAATCAATATTGGTATACATTAAAATCTAACCTAGTAGTAATTGGCGTTATATACACATATGACCATATACACCCCATTTCATCCTTTTTTATGTTTTCGATTGAATACAAATCTTTTTAAGAGGCATCAGCATTTGGGTCTTAAAACAAAAGTCTTGATTTATATAATTTTTTGTCTATTTATTATAATGTTAATGTAATTTGTTATTTTTTAAATATGTTTTACAATGAAATTGCTACTTAACGGTAAATTTAAATGTTATTAAATGATTTTAGTTTTGAGTTAAAATAAATAGTTAGGAGCTGTACATCTTTTATTGGAAATAAATAAAAAAAAAAACTAAGTAAAGCAATTGTTAATAACCGCCAAAAAATCCAAAAGTTAGATTGAAAGTTGGCAGCACTGACAAGTCTATATTTGAATTCAAAGAGTCTTAACATCTTTTTTTGATTCCATTTAAATAGTAAAAATAAATGATAGTTTTTATGTTCTTCTTATGTCTTATAAGTCACCAATTAATGGACTAGAAAAGAGTTTAAACGATACAATTTGGGTAGTCAAAAGCGCCACTTTTGGTAACGGATTTTGTTGACAGTTGAATTTTTAGCAAAAAACCCGGGAAAATATTTGAAATTAAATGTTGAGGTTAACTTTGGTTTAAGTTTTGGTATAATGATTACTTGAACGGCAAACGGAATTTCTTCTCTTTCTACCATTTAACGATATTTTGAATTTGAAATAATCCCAAAAGCTTCTAACGCCTGCATCAACATCATTATTATTAAATAATTTAATATTATTATTATTATTTGTATTTTTAAGCTGTGAGGAAGTGTGTCGTAAAAAGTTTAGAATTTTCGAATTTGTCGAATTTTTGTTGTTGTGAATAATTTTGGTGTGTTCTTTTCGTTTTAAAGTTAAAAAAAATATAAATCAATTAAAATCAGCACAATGGCCACAAACCGAGCTACTAAATCTGGATTTGCCGCCGAGGCCCAGCGAAAAGTAAGTTTATTTTTTCTTCTAAAAACACTTTAACAAGGCGACCATTCCGTTATCAGTTAAACAGCAAATTTTATGTATTTATCAAACGCGAATATTGCAATTTCTGATTTGGAGTAACTATTGTTTTTTCCTTGTATGGGAACAATTTGAGCCGCCTTCGATTGTATTGGAGTATTTAAAGTGAAGATATTTTCCCAAGAAATGATGTCATCGTCTCGAATTTCGGCTGACTAAAACATATCTCTTGAAGAATTTTGCGAACCCAAAGCAATTGGAGCTTATCAAGGCCCATTCTCATTTCCTCTGGATTTTTATTTTAATTGTATTTCTTCATGTTCCTTTGGTTTTCATATTTGATGATTACATTCCATCCTTTAATCTTTTAATTTTTTCAACGTTTTTTAATTATTTCCAATCCCAGAAGTGTGCAAGAATATTTCTGCAAATAAAATTGGCTCAAGATCGAAGTTTAGGAGGAATTTATTATTTTTATAATGATTTTCAAGAGAATTGCAAAAAAATGAGCACTTGTGTGTAAAGTCCGGTTTTTAAAACTATTATTTGACTATTATTAAAATTAATTTTTTTAAAAATATTAATGAACAAAATTCTTTAAAATCTTGAATTATGAAGCCTTTAGTTCTTGAAAGTTTAGATTTAAAAATTTTCCATTGAAAGAAAGACTTTTAATTAATGTCTGTCTCTTGCCTTCGGTTACCAATTGTGGATACCCTGGCCAGATTAGATGGCTTTGGGACAAAGACCAAAAGTTGTCACGTCGAGCGATTAGAGCGCCAACAGAATTTCAATTATTTAATTGACTGTTTCTGGCCGCCGTTGCATTTATTATTGATAGCGTAAGTGTTTTTGATTCGACGGGACGTGTTTAGTGTTGTTTTTTATTCTGTTTTATTTCCTCTCTTTGCTTTGGACCCCATTTGTTTGATTGTTTCATTATTTCATTCTATCCATCCACTCCAATAGTGTGCCATGACTTGTATTGTGATACAAGTATTGTAATGGAATTTTTTCATAGTAAATTCCTTATTTTTAATTATATTTTGTAGCAAATTCCTAATAGATTAGCAATATTTTGAATACGAGAAAGGTTATTTGTTATTTTTTGTTTGTTGAAATGCGTTTAAAACATAATATGACCTAGTGATGAGCTAATACTTTATTACGAAATCACAATTAGGTTGTAAATGGTACAATTCCTATAAATAGATTGAATAATCTCAGTTAAGTGTTTAGCACCAAAATTGGTTCTCCAATTTACTCTTAATTTGACGAAATCGTCTGGTAACTATTGAATTTGGCTGGTTATTAAACTATAATTGGCTCTTATTCAATTTGGTCCCGATTAAGTGATCATGTGTTTTACACTTTTCAATTATCATCAACTAAACAATCGAACACACATTTCGACTCTTAAGATTATTGATTCGAGTATTAATTGTGTTTCTTATTCAAATATACTGACTCATAATTGTTTTCATGTATTTTTAATAAAATTGTGTAGTTTTGGTGTATAAAATTAATATTTGTTCTACCAATGACGTTCAATTCCATGGGTTCGATCCCTGGGAGGGTAGGATTGATTGGATCCTTTTTCAACCGGTTTAGGTGCTATTATCTGACTAAAATACACTGAAAATAATAGTCAATGACTAAATTTTCCTTACAGGGCCCCGTATGCCTCTAAGCTCTGTTCCCCTAGTTTACAACAACAATATACACGGTACAAACTGTTCCTTCACTTCCAGGAAGAAAAAGAGTTCTTATTTCAAAGATATATTTATTATTAGGCTATATTGTTTTACTTTAGGTAAGAATGGATATAATTAGAACACATTATTATTATTTTCACTGGGAAAAACTAAGTAATTAATGTATTTAACTAAAATAACCTGATATGGTTAAATTAAAATTGAGAACATAATCAAAATGTTTCTCAAAATGTATTCCGTTGTTTTTGTTTAGGTTATTACTGAAAATAAATTGATCCTGGCTCTATAGGTAATAACCTAAACCGTAGGGAACAGAGAAATTACGGAAACGGGGCCCATCAATTGAATTGGAAATTTATTTAAGACATTCAATTGTGAATCTCCACTTTATTTTTTTTTATCAAAAATCAATTAAAATGATGACCTAATGTTATGTTATTTATAAACTAAAAACTCAAAAATATCTTATTGATTTTAATTTTGAAGCTATTATAGATTATTGATAATTAGTTTTATAAAATAAAATCATTTACAAAACAATAGACCAAAGATAGAATTCTATTCTTAACGAACATTGATAAATCGTTACTGAAATACAAAACGGTTTGCAGAATATTTTGTCTATTAATCTCCATAAAATTATCCTCCTCTACCGAAGAAGATGTGTTCTGTGGGCAAAGATCACGGTCAAAATCCGTTGGTGATTTTCTTGATAAAAGTTATAGATGAAGAGAAAGAATAAGAAGAAGAGTGGAGATCTTGTTGGAAGATTTTTGGCAATGTTGTTGGTGAGATCGAAGAAACATTAATTGAATGTGCCTCACCTGCAAACAGGTTTCTCATTAAATTGTGCCGTCATTGTCATGCGTTCAAGTATTTCTCTGTAATTTTTTTATGTTGCTTCTTTTTGCCAATTTTAGTTTGAATTTCAGTTGCTGCTGGTGGAGTTGGAGAGAGAAATAGAGAGACTTATTTTGCCGGCTTTTTGCCTGAGCTTGCGAGTGTATAAGCTCCCCGGTCGACACCCAGTGTTGATTAGTCATTGATTTTAAAATGTTAACGGCTCAGAAATGATTAATTTTCCACCTGGCCATAAATAAACTTGGTCGAGAGCCCCGTGTTGCTCTTTGTCCATGTTTGCTGCTTGCTGCTGCTCTGTCTGAACAATTTGAACAAAATTGGACAAATCGCTTTTTCAAGACATTTTGCCATTTTGAATTTTTGAAAATATTAAAATATAGACTGCTTCGAAATTAAAAGAAACAACTAAATTTTTAATTATAATTTATTACTGAACAGAGAATCAACTGAAAAATAAATGAGTTACTGCAATTTATGTTATTTAAGTTGGATATCGTTATTCAACAATAATTGTTCAATCTGAAAAAAAATATATAATCTCCAATTTTATAATCAAGATTTCAGTACAAAAGTAAAATCCCTGCTTTAATCAAAACTCTATCTGTCTCGTGGCCGATGTGTTAACGCATCCGACTGCCTCTTCGGAGTCAAGGGTTCGATCCCTGGGCGGATAGGATTGACTGGGTCCTTTTTCAAACTGGTCTAGGTGCTATTAATTGACTAATAATACACTGAAAACAAATAGTCACCGAAATGTCGCAAAACCCGTTGGTTGAGGTTGCGACCCCCCATGTTCCTTACAGGAATTGAAAGGGAAAATTTATTTTTTTAATCAAAACTCAATTTAAAAATCCCTTTCAATTCCTTGGGTCTGTTTCCGTAAGCTCCTCAGCCCTGTTCCTCAACTTTACAACAACAACATATACGATAATTTTGTTTTCTACTTAGAGGAACAGAACAAGTTCATATTTCATATTTTGGTAATACTAACGAAAAATAAATACGAGTTAGAACACATTCTTTTTATTTTCACTGAAAAAAACTAAGAAACAGTGGAAATGGAAGTGGTGCCGGTAAACAAAATTTAGAAATTTACTTTTTGTCACCTGAAAATTATTTTTTACACCAAAATAACACATCAACACGAATAAAACATTTATCTTTAATTTAAATTATACGAAAGCTTCATTTTATACGTAAATTACACAAAACTGATATAATTGTTCAATTCTTGAAATGTAGAGATTTCATGGTGATTTTTTTTTCTTTTCTTCAGAGTAACACAATTTCGGCACAATAATTCACTTCTAAACACTTATTACTTGATCATTTCATTGGGTATTTAACTTGACTTTTCGATGATGTTTTCAATGTAATAATAGTCAATTAAAGCACCTTGACTGATTGTAAAATGGTCCAGTCAATCCGACTTGCTGAGGATTTGAACCTATGTCCTCCGAGGAGACAGTCAAGTGCATTAAGCGGATAAATACTCGATTTGGCGCTGAATTATTTTTAAATTTGATAATTTATGAAAATCTACAAATAGCTGAACCATTCGTAGCCACAATTTATAGAACAGTCTCTACCAACCGTTTGATTCGAAAAAGAGGGGACATCAATTGAACAGACTCTCTGAGGAGCCATTATTTTGCTTGTTTTGGCAAAGGAATTCAGCGATTAAAGGGTGGAAACCAGTTTGATGCGGCCTTGGCCAAATTAAACTATAACCATGTTCAGTCTCGTAAAGAGTTTAGAAATGGGCACGATTTAATGTTGATGTTGTTTTTTAGTGATGTCATGAATTCCGTTAGAGTGTCGTTTTAGTTTTCTTCTGGGAACGCCTCATATCCAAATTCCTAATCCCAGTTTTCCGTTGAAATGATTAATTTTCTACTGATTTGGCATGATTTACATTACACACTCCATCACTCGGCGCGCTGTGGCATTGTGCTGGTTAACTTAATTTCGACCGATGATGTCATTCGTCATTTTTCATTACGTTCGTTACTTGGCTGAGGAGCAAGCAAAGCAAAGCACTCTGAAATTCAATATTTCCAGCTCTTCTTCTTTACGTCTGTTAATTATTAATAATAAACCATAAAGAGAAGAGAAGAAGAGATCTTCAGTCCAGAGCTGTGTGAAGGATTAGTCATTTTTTATCTCGATTTGAATATGCTCTGTCCAATTTTCGACTTGGTTTTCTGGTCTTCATTTTTTGCTGGAAATCATTTCGCATCACACACTGTTTGGAATTGTTAATTTAGATTTATATGGCAAATGTACAGTTCCAATAAATTAATCCCGAAACTTTATTACTATCTCTCTGTGTCTGCTCCGAATCAATTCGCGGTTTCGGCTAATTAAATTAGAAGCAATTGTAATTAAAATTGCAAATCTCGGCACCATTCATTTTATCCGCAAAGTGGTCTGTGCTGAATTTCATTTTTCGGGCAACAGTTCCAGCGCCCAGTTTGGAACGTCAAGTGTAAAGATATTTATTTAGTTTTTGGCGAAATTTTTAGCATTTTTTTGGATCCAAACGGAACGCATGAGAGGTGAACCGTTTGAAAGTTAAGAGCAGAGGCTTCACATTTTTAAAAGTAGTTTGCCATTTTTAAAATTACTTCCCCTTCAGTTGAATTTTAGATATATGAATTTTTCCGATTTGTTATATACTTTTTAAAATGCACGAAAAAGATACTAAATAACGTGTTTTACATTAACATATATGTATATATAAAAAATAATTTGTATGCTATTTTTATTTGCATTCTAAATTTTCTCATTTATGAACATAGGAAGCAAGAATAATTTGTTTCTTTTTTACAACTTGGTCATATAGCAAATGCCTATTTTATAGTAGCATGGAACATTTGTTTGCTTTAATTAATTGTATACTAAATTTCAATTTAAAGCAATATCAGACAATAACCATAATTTGATTAAGTTAAGTAGATTTATTACTGGTATCTGCGAAATGTGCCCAAAATCGAATAAAAAGCCAAAGTTTTGTGCAGATTATTGTTGAAACCGCAAATATTAAATTTTGAAAAGCAGCCCCCTCTATTTAATTTGCAACATATTCACGGTCGCATGGCAAAGCTTCGATCATTATTTTGTGTAGTTTCACGGCAACAATGGCGACCAAATTTTAACTTTAAGACAATAAAGTGAAACATGAAATTCAAATGGATAACGAAAAGCTTATGTTTCGATACGGGGGTGGAATTTTTTTTTATTTTAATATTAAAATCAAGTTCGTACACAGTTATTTCAAATATGATACTTTATGAGTCATAGCATTTAAATGTAAATTTTGTAATGCAATATTACTAATTTTTTTTTAAAATCTTCCTTCATTGAAATATTAGCTCATTGAATATTAGTCACCGAAACGAAATGCTTTACGATGGGAAGTAAGCATGGATTAATGGGACTTATAGAGAAAAAAGGTTAAGCATTTTGTCCATTTGTGTTGACTTTCGCCCATTTTTCGCTATCTTTCTCTGTGCTCGAGCACTGTAATTATCGCATTGGCGTCAAGGTTGGCTCGCAATTAGATTTATTGGCCGGCGGACCAGAGAGCGTGAAGCCATCACTACAAATAAGGAAGTGATTGAGGAAAGCCGGAGAGACAGGGTTCGACCTTCAGGTGGAGTGTGGTGATTCAATTCAAACAGCAATTGATTGACAATACGAGTAAATGTATAAATCTGAAATATGAATCAGAAATGAGAAAAAAGGAAAAACGAGACGAGATTTGAGAGTTTGCGGTTTGAAAAAGTCACCAATCGAGCGAATGATATGATCAATTAGCAACAATTCGCAATTACTCGCGACCGACCAGAGTCTGGCCGATTATTGATTTACACTCATACTTTTGTGAATTGAATTTCTCTCTTGATTTTCGTCAGCGAACGAATATTAAATATAAAGTATTTTCTGCGATCGAAATCTCGAACTGGCTGGCTGGCTGGCGCGGGGAGAGACTCCATTTTAGGAGCAGCTCAACGAACTGGCCTTTTCGAAATCTTCAAGTCCATAAATGGAGTCGAATTTGTGTTGCTTCTGAAAACCGAGTTTTGTTATTGTTGCGGTTTTCATATGACGGCGAAAATTGGCACAGTTTTGTAAAATAAACAGCAGATTTTTATTCTGTTTACGAGAGCCTTGGTATTGGTTGGACGAAGGAAAATAAAACGCATTACCTTGCACTTTTATATGTTATTTTGTGCCGATTTATGATTAAATGTTTGCTTATTCTACAAGAAGGGATGTTAATGCATTTTTAATGTCCCACTTTGCCAATTTACGCGTTTCCGACCCGTAGATTAGGGGCGGAAGTCCAGGTAGTTTGGTGGTTATTCAAACACATCATGTCTTCTTCTTCGTCACTTAAAAAATTAAACGTTAATCGTTTATGACGTCATTTGATTAGGTTTTTTCCACACCAAAAACCAAGCAAATGATTGATGATGTCTTGTTTGCTGTTTGAATAGTCGGTTTGAGCTCCTCTCCTCCAGAGCAGAGGCAATAAATTCAATGCTAAATCTAATTCCGCTCGTTTGCAATATTTTATAGCCCAAAAATAGCCCAATTTTGTGTGTAAAGAAAAAGAGAGAGACATTAAATTGTCATTCAGGAAAGCGATCATAACTGATAAATATTTATGTATAATGTCTTACCTTATTCCTCAAGCCTCTTCCTCCTCCTCGTTCCTCGTATTTCTTCCAAAAGTAACGACAATATTCCCCATTCTCACCTACAACTCTCGAAAAGAACATGAAACATGTTTTTATTCGTTCCTCTTTTGTCGTGTGTTTCTTGGTTCTTTTCTTTTCCACTCTGGTGGGGCTCTCTCCAAAGTAAATTCTTAAGCCGGCAACAGGTCAGAAAACCTGTTTGGTCACAAGCAAAGCGGTGGCGTAATTTTTATATTTTAAATGGAAGAAAAAATTGAATGAATTCCCTGGTTTTAATGTTTTACTGTTCGTAAAGATATTAATTATTTTATTAGAATAATAATTAAATCTAATTGTAATTCAAAATCGTTGAATAAATCGCGATTTGTAGCTGAATTCTAATTAATCTAATTCGGTTTTATCTACTTTTAATGGATCTTATTGCCAAAATTTAACATTCGTTATTGCGCTTGAATAATTTTATTGCTTATTGATACAAGTGTTTAAAGTGGATCATTAAACACCTTAAGAGAATTAATTTGGAATGTAATTTAATTCAAATTGATTCATAATATTTTTCAAATTGTAGAAACTTTTAATTTAAATGATATCAAAGGATCGTCAAATAACAAATAGAGTTCAAAAATTTAATTTCTTCTTTTTCTTGTAATTACAGATAAACTCCAAATACAGTGACGAACTGGCGGCCGAATGTTTAGAATGGATCCGAGAGTGCACTGGCGAGCCAATTAACACGTCCGGAGACATGGAAAAGTAAACAGACACAACCTCTAAAATGGATAGAACTCCAGGTGCTAAATCACGTCTTATTTTCGTTTCTAGTTTCTTTGAGGTGCTCAAGGATGGAGTCATTTTGTGCAAATTGGTCAACGGTTTGCAGGCCGGTTCCGTGAAAAGGGTCAACGAGAGCAAAATGGCTTTCAAATGCATGGAAAATATTACCAGTAAGTTTTAGATAGATTCTTTAAGATTTAAGAAAGGCTTTATCTGAAGTGAAAATGTAAAAAATCATTCATAAATTAAATTACTATTAAAAATATTAAAATTTTAGAAGAAATTAAAATTTATTTTAAATAGAATATAATTGTGATTTACCACGCAGAACGCCAGGGGCTAAATTTTATACAAATCAAAACCCCATCTAATCACTTCGTCCATTTTTAAATGTGTTTTTGATTGGAAATTTTATAGCCCAATTCAAAAGTAATCTAGTCACCAACATGGTTCATTCACAGAATCGACAATTTGTACACATTTGTTTACAACAAAAGTTTATTTAATTTCCAAATTGAAATTTTGTGTTTAATATACGGTTGAATGGATGCGGAAGGTGCTTTCTCAATTAAATAAGTAATCAGATTTTCCTTAAATTTAAGTTTTAACCAAATTTATTTATTTTTGTTGTATTGTATTAGTTTAAAGTAAAATATTTTCAGAATTCTAGAAAAATTTCATTACTTCCAGCCAAAAATTTGCCATTTCATCTTCGTGGTTCATTTTAATTAATTTATTGGAAGATGAAAATTATATTGAAGGTGCTACAATTTGTTTTTATTAATACGTTTATTAGAACATTGGGAAAACAATGTGTTTATTTATTGAATAATATTATTATTCGATCTCGAGGCTATATTTCATATAATATAATCATTAACCAAACATTTACTTCATTAAGCACAGACACAATAAAAATAAATGATAAAAATTAATTAATACCAACTGTTGTTGACCAACTGCTGGAAAAAGTAGATTAAAACTTACTTTCAATGGATTCTGTGAAATATTTGAATGAATGCCCTATTATTAATATAGGAAGAGTTGTATTAATTTGCTATTATGTTTAATTAATGTTGATAGGGAACGAAAATATTTGCATATAGTTCTGAAAAAATAAGATAATTTACAACAAACAATAACGACGATTTAAAAGCATACATTTCATAATGGAAAAACCACAATTTTAATAAAGAATAACGATCACAAATTACTTATTTTCAGTATAAAATTACTTCCTTTTTTAAAAAATAATATCAAATCTCCTAAAATAATTATTTAAACATTTAGGTCTATAAGATAAGGTATTAATTAACACTAGGGGTTTTTAAAGTCACGAGCTTGGCGAGTGTTTCTTTACAGTACTAGTGTTATAAAAACGTCTTTGACAGAACAAACTTTAGATCCATAATATCAATTTAATTTATAATTGTTATTTAAGCTACAAGTGTGTAAAATAATCCGGATTTTACACAGTTGGGCATATTTTTTTTTATTTTCCCTAAAAATACAAACAAACAAAAACTGTTGATAACATATTATCCGCCACAACGATCTCTATTTTAACAGCCAGGATTGTACATTTTATTGCTGAAAATGACGCCAGAATATTGACTTTGAAACAATTTGGTTTGTTGATTAAGACTTTCTTTTTATCATTAGTGAAAAAAATCAAAATTTTCACAAGTGTGAAAAAGTGACGTATTATGAAACTAAAATCGATGTCGAAAAGCTATCTTTTTTATATCAAAATGCAAATATATTATGAATTTTTGGTTTTCTTTAAGTAATTTACAATTTGATAAGAAGTTGGTGTTTAAATAAAATTTATTTCTATTTTAAGATTTCCTCGAGGTGGCCAAAAACATGGGAGTCCCTGCCCAAGAGACATTCCAAAGTGTGGACTTGTGGNTCTTTTTTATATCAAAATGCAAATATATTATGAATTTTTGGTTTTCTTTAAGTAATTTACAATTTGATAAGAAGTTGGTGTTTAAATAAAATTTATTTCTATTTTAAGATTTCCTCGAGGTGGCCAAAAACATGGGAGTCCCTGCCCAAGAGACATTCCAAAGTGTGGACTTGTGGGAGCGTCAGAACCTCAACTCTGTGGTGATTTGCTTGCAGTCGCTGGGCCGAAAAGCGCACAACTTTGGCAAGCCAGGAATCGGGCCCAAGGAGGTGAGTTACTTGGTGTTTAAACTCCACTGCAAATGATTTAATGTCCAATTAAATTGCAGGCTGACAAGAACGTACGTAATTTCTCAGAGGAGCAGCTCAAGGCTGGCCAAAACGTGATCTCGCTCCAGTACGGATCGAACAAGGGCGCCACCCAGAGTGGAATTAACTTTGGCAACACTCGGCACATGTAGGATTACGTGGAGGAGAAAACAATATTAAATGTGTGCAAAAATACTTTTTCCATTTTTACCAACGACGACGAGACACTACGACATTCCGATGACAAAATACGTTCCAATTTTCCATTATACAATTTTATGATAACATTACTGATGACGAGCGACGATGGATAGATATCAAACAACCTGAACCAGCTACAATGGGAACAGACAAATAATAAAATGCAAAATTGTTACAGGCGCAATTATTTTTAAAATGAATTTATGACTTTATATTACTGTTAAAGTTTGTTCACGTCCCGAGGACTTGTTAAATCTGAACTACAATGGTCTGACCAGCAACGGAATGCACACATTCCAGACAAGAATTTTTGTAAACTATCTTTAATAAAAAACTGTATTTATTATGTTTGAGTTTCGATTCATTGTTGATATTTGCTCGCGGTGCGATTAATGAAAATACCCGCCGTAAAATTTATACCAGAGACCATAAATTGCAATCATCAGTCCCTCCCCGTTTCGAATGTTTCCAGAGGTAGATAAGATATGATGAATTACAAGGCGGCGTCACACAGTTCGGAATATCGATTTGATACCATTTCCTTTTTATTATCAGTCAAACGCCTATAAACAGGGCAAGCTGATAATTTCTAAATTGTGTTTGAACTCAAATCTTTGTCTGGTCTCAAGTTGAATTGATTGCATTTGAAACAATTATATAAAACGGTGGACCACAATACATTTTCGGAAGTTTTCAAACAATGAAACCTCAGATAAGAATTGGTAAAGTAAAATTTATCAGTAAACATTTTAAACAAGTGGTTTATATAATATTTTCTTTTAAAATTTATCCTTATGATGAGTCTCTACGTATTCTAATATTTGCAGGCCATCACGAACTAGACAATAGAAAAATGGCCTATAGTTATAGCAACTAATGTCAAGAATAGAGGCTTAGATCCACCTAAGAATATAGAGCCAAAAGAATCAATTATTTATGTTCTTATAACGTATAAAGCTAATTCATACTAGCGGTTCATATTACTAACATTGAACCTATCCTGTTAAGTGGCGGCCAGTCCTATACTGCCTTAGTATGCCGTACTGAATGGCGGGTCTAATAACACTTTCCCATCCAAACGATCCTCAGATTATTTAAAGGAATTATCGATAGAATAATTTAGTTAGATGATATAGACAGACATGGTTAATTAGGGATGGATAAGACGATATACGTTGGAGTGGAGGTGCATCTGGACAATCATCGTATTCATATGGTTATACACATATGAATAAGGGCAACAAATACCTTAGTAGGTTCTTGGCCCATCAACCAATAGCCAATAAAATAAAGCAGTTGTAAAGCCTTTAATAAGTTCGAAAGGAAAACAATCACCTCATATATTTTTCTTGCATAAAATAATTTAAAAAATTAAAATATTATATCAGTATTTTTTGGCAATAATACTCTTATAATAATTTTTTTTAATAATTATTAAAAATTGTGACTCGTTTAAATTTATTTAAATTTTTTACATTATTCGAAGGTGTACTATTAAC